>VZTR01017519.1:817546-924738 GCA_013400775.1 Chaetops frenatus
ATAATCACTTCTGCAGCTCCCAGTCATTTACTGCTTGCTAAAACAACTAAAGGGAAAGTAGGATCACCTTAGCACCTGATTAGATCTGTTACTAAAAGTACAATGATCAGAATTTATTTAAGAGTTCCTGCACACATCAGTTGAGAGAAGGATGAATTCAATGTTACAACCAAGAGCACTGCACAAATTTTTGAAAGAATTGCCTTGAAACAACATTAAAATATCCACCACTGATACCTGTAGACCTGGATTCTAAGTAATTTGTTATACTACCCAATTTCAATCAGAACTGCAGTTGCTATTAAACCACTGCACCCCACAGAGCAAAAATGTTTACCTGCAAATAAGAGATAATTTGCAGGGTATTTGTTGACGGTGAATTCGCTGATAATTCACAGTCAAGATTTCTGACTCCCTAGGAAAAGAATAATCCAAAAACTTCCCAGTTTCACCTCAGAGTAAGTTAATCAGCATCAGCGTTGTCCAGCTGCAAGCCTGTGTGCTTCTCACATGAAAATGCTAAGGCAAAATGCACACTGTGAAACCAGAATCATCTTGCAAAAATGGCAAATCACTGACTAAAAACCCTGCAGTGCTGTTGTCAGTGCACATGTGTGTCAGCCATTGGCATTAAGGAGAACTGGACATCCCCTGAGATGGAATCCAGGCCTTACCTTCATTAAACTAATTAATGCATCTCAAGTTGTACTGATTATAAAGGGCTACCAAATAATGGTACAGAGAAATTTTGAGGGATGTTTGAGAAGGAGCTTTTGGTGGTGCTTTCAAAGAATTTAGAAGTGCAAGATACACAATGTTACATTTTGCTAGATTCAAATGGGATTTTTGGTGGGGGCATTCAATATCTGAAAAGAGAGTCAGCCATTATTTCTGCTATTAACATCTTACATTGACAGCACAACGTGCAGATCCGTCCCTTGCCAAGTGAGCTCTCAAAATGTCAGCCTTCTCACAAAACCCCTCTTCACATTTACTGATCTATATTGTAGCCCACAGCAGGATCATCTTGATCACTCTGGAGATCCTCTATGTGAATAGCTCCTCACACAAAAGTGATTTCAGTTTAATAAGTTCCTCTAAGGCAATTAGGCACTGACTGAAAATAGTACCTGCTGCATAATCAGTAGCTATGGTAGCCCATCTCTTACAGCTGTAGCCACACAGTAAGCTCCTTTAGCCATTCAGCAGGAGAATTAATCATGATTTGGTTTAGTTCTCAAATGCAAAGAAACTCAGCTTTCTTATTCCACTCAAGATCTACTGGGAGACTTCCTCAGAGATACCTCAGGGACTGAGCAGAGTATGTTGCTGAACACTGCTCTTATCCACCAAAAAACATCTGTGTAGAAAAATTGTGGTGGCTCTCCATGAAAAATGGGAAGCCACTCTATTTTCTGGCAGTCACACATCAGGAAGATGTTATGATAATTCTTGCCCACACAGTGCAATCTGGTAGAGAATGCATTATCTCAAAAAAAACACGGACATCTCTCTATTAAAAGCCGGCACATGGAAATATTCAAATTGGAATTAAGTCTTGAATGTTCCAGAGATTCATCACTGGTTTCTGAAGGTAGATCCTCTACTGTATTGTGGCTTGGTCACAGGGGGAACTCTTCCTTTCATGCATCCCAACAAAGATTGCACAATCTTGTAGTTACACATGCAAAAAGGGATTCAGGAGCTTGGTTCATATCCCAGCTTTGTCACTGACCTGGGTAAGTCCACCCATACTCATTTTATGTCTATCTTTACCACACCTGTGTTAGAGGCCTCCTATGAGAATTTCTCCAGGAATGCTCAGGAAGACCCCAGAGACAGGCAAGGACAAACATAAACACTAATTACTGTTATATATGTGGCCATTCATTCCACTTTGAGCCCTGAGAGGAAAAAGAGAAACAGGATCTTGTCATTCCATTGGTAGCCCCTGTTATTTTCCTTCACATATTCAAAATATTACCAAACTAACCCTACTGCAATCACTTTCCTCAGCTGCAAATGAGCAGCTCCAAGAAACAGTCCAAGCCTGCCCCTCCAAAATCAATTTATCTTCTAGTAGATGGCAGCAAGTAGATGCCTGTCCTGCCAAATAATGGCATTTGTGAAAGCACTGGAGATTATGAACCACATTATTTCCCAGATGCCCATGAAAGAGCCCGTGATTCTCCAAGAACAGCGATCAACTTCTTCACAAATCCAAACTGCTTCACATTTCAAATCCTTTTTGGCAAGGTGCGTTTCCTTTCACAGCCAATTAACTGCAAACTAATTTAGACGGGGCTTGCTTCTGCAAACATAAGTGTCAGGTTCCAACAGAGAACATGTTGCTAAGAGTATGATATATGCACACATTCTGAGTTCTGTTGTTCTCTCTTTCCCCCCAGACACCACTGATGATCCACACAGACACCTCAGAGTTTAATAAACTCCTTTCTGGGAGAACTTCACAGGTGAAGAAAATTTTCAGCATCCCTTACATCCTGAAAGCCCACACGTTCTGCATTACCTTGCAAAATGCTCACACTAGCTTCAACACATAAACTGACAGCAAAGGGTACCCACTATGGAAAATGTATTTCTACTATGAAAATACAGAATATCTGCTTCACAGAGAATCCCAAAATTTGGCTTGACTCTGGATTAGAGACTAGAAGGGGGTTTGAAAACTTTAAACTCTAAACTTCTCCAGTAAGCAAGCTTATTGCAGCATGTTCCTAAGATTTTGTCTACTTTAACAAGTACAGAAAACATTTAAGCTCTCTGATTTGGACAATACTGCAACTTCTTTTTACTAAGTGCATATTTATCTTCATTATTTATTAATTTTTAGATGTAGCTTTACAGTTGAAAACTTATCTCAGAGGTGCCTAAAGATCTTGGCTGTTGTCATATTATGTGATTTTGACAGCAAAAGATCCACTTGCCATTGTAAAAATCATTTTTGTTAAAAAGAGACAGATGAACATGATGTTTAGAGCTGCACTCCCCTCAATTTCTGCCAAAATAACAGCTATTCTGGAGACAGCAATTGTGTGTAGTCAATGTCCTCAACAAGTAAGGTTGTTTTTCATTTCCTCTTATGTCACGTTATATTTTCCTCTTTATATTTCCTTTTAAATATTTAGACAGAGCAGAGAGTTTTAAACGTGTCATTGACACAAATAAATGTTTAGGCAGTCAGTCTACCTTGGGTTCAGCTCTTGTCAGATCTGATAAGTTAAATATCACTGGATCTGGCCAGTAATTGGATGGAAGACCTCTGAGGAAAACTCAAGTGCTGAAGCAAGTGCCACTGGTTACTCAGCAGGTGTTTTTTTAACCTCAGACTCATCCTGAAATATGCCCTCAGCATGGTATTATGAGCACTAGCTGAAAAAGGCATTTTCAAGTGAGATTTAATGTGTTATTTCTGTTAGGCACTAGAAAAGATTCCTGACACCTTCCCTTGAAAGTTGCTCAGCCCACTTTCGAGTCAGTTGAGCCCGCTGCTACACAAAGCTATATCTGAAAGTATGAAATCAATTTTTCATCATTTTCCTTTTAATAATGATACATTTTTAAAGCCTCTTGTTTAAATAGTAACTTGTACATTTCTTTGCCTTTAATGCTTCACTCCTGACCTTTTCCTTTACCCTCTCATGATGTCTGTAAGTCCAGCTCATGGACATCCCTGCCTGTGGCAGGGGAGTTGGAATGAGATGATCTTTAAGATCTTTTCCAACCCAAACCACTCTATGGATTCCAAAACATGTATGTTTCCTTCTGCCATTTCAGAACCAACACCAGCACTGCCAAGCATGGCTATAATCCCTCTTTCACAGCTGCTGATTATTGACTCTTTTGCCACTGCTTCCTGATGACTTCCCAAGAGCACACACAGTGACAGGACAAGGGGGAATGGCTTTAAACTGACAGAAAGTAGGGGTAGATGGGATATTAGGAAAAAATCCCTCCCTGTGAGGGTGGGCAGGCTCTGGCACAGGGTGCCCAGAGAAGCTGTGGCTGCCCCTGGATCCCTGGCAGTGCCCAAGGCCAGGTTGGACATTGGGGCTTGGAGCAGACTGGGACAGTGGAAATGTCCCTGCCCATGGCAGGGGGTGGGACTGGAAAAAATCTTTAAGGTCCCTTCCAACCCAAACCATTCCACGAATCTATGACAAAGTGGGAGTGACACTGACAGGCCACTCCACCCCCTTCAGGCTGTGGGTCACATTTGGGCCAAGGACTGGGGAATTCTGTGGGGCTGCTTCACTTGCTGATGAACCCAGGACCTTTACCCAAAAGGCTCAACACTCACAAGGACCAGTTCCAATACGAGATCTCAGCACTTCTGGGACCCCTGAAAAGCACCATGGAATTAATGCCAGGTAAAAGCACTCCTGGGTTGTCTGTTTTCCCCTTGTCCAGCACGGTGGCTGGACCCTGGAGCTCCCAATCCCCAGGCACCCCTCACAGTGAGGCTCTGCACAAATCTGGGAGCCTCAGCTCCAGGCAGCATGCCAGAATTCAGCCAAACATATTTGCCTAAGTTGATATTTCTGTAATACATTTCAAAACATGACAAATCATTACTTTCTGACGTTTGCTATTCATATTTTTTTTTTTTTTTCTCTTTACGCTTTCCAGGCAGGAATGGAAATTGCAAGTGCCACCATAGCAACTCAATGCAATAATATAAATCTTCAAATAACAATTTAAATGAAGGATGTTTGAAGTATTTTTATTTTGTAATAAATTTATAGGTGTCAACTAGATCAAGGCTTCCTCTCTAAAGGGGTTTTGCTGTTTATCTAAAAAGACAATCCTTCACTTGAAAGACTTTATAATGTTAGCCTGAGACAAAACACTGATGTTTAAAAGAATATTTCAAATACATTATATTTATTTACATTAGAAAACTACTCACTGGCACTCACTGGATTTTAGGCTCCTAAATGTCTATGTCTGTTTTTCATTCCTGGCTTTCTAATTCTCATTTAATAAGAAATTATGACAGAACCAAGACAGAATCTATACAACCCAGTTATGGACTCCTCATCTACTGCCATAAAACCAGAATAATTTCAAAGATCGTTAACAAATGGGATTTTTAGAAGACTGGCAGCTGTCATATGCTCAAGGCCCAGCGTGAGACTACACAGCAGATACACAAAAGAGATGATAGTTTTTCAGATATATGGTTCCTCAGTGGCTAAGATTGTATTCCTCCAGGATAATACTGAACAAATTGGGGAATACAGTGGCATCCCTACAACCCAACATGAGGGTCAAATTCCAGTTTTAGATGCTAAACACACATCATGGCAACTTTTTGGAAGGCTTTCATGTGTATTGTATATTGAAGACTGAATCTCTATGCCAGCCTCTAACAAAACTGCCCAAACCATCAGCATCAGGATCCAGAGGAGTTACATGGAATCAAGGTTACACAGAATAAAAAGAAGTCTGAGGTATTGTTAAGCCAAATAACTCGTTGCTTTTTGATTCCTTCCTTTCTCATCAACATCTGCCTAAGTGTATCTTCTTCACAATGAGCTTGTTTCCTCAACATAAAAATAAATTTGAAGAAGAACACCAAGATGTTTGCCAGCTTTCAGAGCCGGGAAAATCCATATTGTTTCAAAAACAAAGCTTTTGATATTAAATATTTTCATTCGGGACTTAAATATATCATGGACATGGTCTTTAGCAAGGCAAAAAAAAGGTCAAAATTTTATTCAATAGCTAATGAATTACAGAAGACCTATTGCAGCCAACTGAATACTGACCTTCTGCTGAAACACAAGTCCTTGGGAGTGACAAATGTCAATAAACAACACAGCTCAGGAGTGGGTGGTAGGCAAGACTGGATCCATCTGGCCTGTTGATGAGCAGGGAGGAGAGCTGTAAACTCTGCAGAATGTGACCAGGAGCACATATGCCAGGATGAGAGAAAATGGGAGTGTGCAGCAGCTCCCCCAGCCTGGTGCCCTCGAGGCAGCCCCAAATCTGTGGGAACGTATGGGCCAGCCCTGCCTGGCACTGTCCATATCTGTGCCCAGGTCACAATCCCCCTGAATCCAACTGGGATGGGAGAAAGTGCAATTCCTGGGAAAATCTGCTGAAATACGAGAGAAGTTGTTGACATTTGTAGCCAGGTATTCATAAATCCACCCTCCCATTTCTGCTACTCTGGGAGCATCCTGCTTTCCTGGTCCACAGGGGGTTTTGCAGCCAGCCTGACACACCAACTCCCTGCTCTGCCACAGTCTGGGAATAGAATCCTCCTGCTACAGAGCACTGATTTGCTACACCTCCCCAAGCTGGGCTCGGGAAGCATGGCTTTTATGTGTGTTTTGATGAGCCATCAACTATTTTAGATACTATTCATGCTCACCAACAGGTTCTGAAATGAAACAAAATCTGCCTCTCATCACATGCACAACAGGATATAACAGATGTCACAGAGAAACCAAGTAATAGCAGTTTTCATGGTTGGATTCAACAATTACTTCTGCTCTCCACTCTGTGGCCTCTGCCATAAAGCCCAATAAAAACGAGACGCCTGCCCCCAGGAGTCCAGTGTAAACTTAGATAAACAAAGTCTGGCAAGCCCCAAGCCAGAAAAGCATCCAGATACACATTTTTTCACACAAAAGCCCACTCAAGAGTTAGGTTATACCTAATCTTGAATGCACGATGTCCTGTTGGAGAAAAGAAGGATGTACATTGCTGGAGAAAGGACAAACCTGATGTCTCTTCTGGGGGAACAAAGAATACTGGGCTCATGTTTGCACTCCAATCTCACTCTCCTCAGTAATATTTTGCTGTCAGGAGTGGTCTCCTCTTGGGAATTCCACCAGTGACCACTTGCAGCCACTGTGAACACGCTGTAACCCCCACATTTTACAAAACAACAGCATTTGGCAGCTCCTTGCCAAACCCCCTGGAGATGAAAAGCCCAATGAAGATCCTTTTCTTCGGCTCATTGCACAGGAGTTGTACATGGCTTTTCTGTCCCTGTGTAATTTTCTCCTGCAGTGTGTACTCAAGGTTAAAATGCTGTCCTTTCTCCTTGGTGATATCTGTCACTGAACTATCAAAGTGTGCATGTTAGAGAGCCTGCCAAGTGGAGGGCTGAGTGATGCAAAGACAGACCTTTGATGCACGTCGTGACCTTAGTGCATTCCCTTTACACTGAAAAAGAAAAAAAGAAAAGAGCATCTTCTCTTTCCCGTTTGGGGGCAGAAGGACATTAAGGAGCACTTTGGGTGCAGTAGCCCTCACATTTATTGCAATTATTACAGAGCACTGAGAGGCTCCAGCAGAGACCACAATCCCTTTATGATGAGTGGTGTAAGACATAAAGCAAAGGAAAATCCTGATCTCAGAAATGCATAAACTAAACACAGCTAAAAAGGCTACTAAGAAAAAAAAAATCCTCATCCCTGTTTCCATCATAAGGAATAGACATAAATGAGCTTTTCTCCAAAATGCCAGTGAAATCTGTGACTCGGACAGGGGGAAGGACCCAGGTCTCTGCTAGGCTGAAACCTCACAATGACACACCTATGACAATACCTCATCTCCCAGGTTCTGCAGCTCTTTCACACCCTGCAGGGCCTTTGAGGAGACTTCTAAAGCAGTAAATCAACATTTACAAAGCCAATTATATACACAGGCCTTCTGGGGATAATGGCATTGTGTTAGTTGTATTTGCCACAAAACAAGGACACAGAAAAAAACCACAGGTTTTGTGGTTTTATTTCAGTGGATAGCACCACTATTACCTGCAGGAAATGTTCAGGCCATGCATCTGGCACCATTTCCAACTGCTCTTTTCTCCCCATTTTGCATATCCAGCTGGCAATGTCCACTTTACTATCTGTTCACCTGTCTCAGTGCTTGAATAGTGATTTAAATAACGCCACAAAAAAGAGCATCAAAGCTCAACCATGACTTAGAGCACGGATTAACAACAACCATATGGGAACTATCTCATTTTAGCTAAAAGGGAGTAGGATTAAATGCAATTAAGAGCTCCCAATGATGTAATAAAGACAACTAAAAAAATGTCAAGGCGAGTGGGCAAGAAGCAATCACTTTTCTGTCCAGAAACAGTAAAATAATGACAGTCTGATTGTTCATAGGGTCGCCAAGGCCAAAATGTGCAGAATGACCTTCATTAAGTCATACTTGGTACTTCTGCTGGGGGACTGTTGCATCTGCTCCTTTCGATTTGGCTTGTCTGAGTAACAGAGCTCCCAGCGATCATCTAAACCTCATTTGGAGCACCTGTGAACAATTCATTATATTAATATAACAGCAGGGGAGGAGTGCAGATACTAATAAATAGGTTGTTGAGCAGCTTTTGCTGCCAAGGTTGCTTTACCCAGTGAGGAAATGTCCCCTCCACCCAAAAGCTGTGGAACTGCACGGAGATGCCGGGCTCGCTTGTACCACGACATGTCAGGACACACATCTGCTGCTAGAGAGGCATGTAAATTAATTTTGCCTTTCAAAACAGTTGATAAATGTGTGTCTAATACTTCTGAGGGACTGCAGCATGATTTGAAACAGTTTGTTCTCAGTTAACGTAGGACAAATGTTCTCTGGCTAAAGGTGGCTACGGAAGGCATTTGGTAACGATTTGTACCAGCTGGGCTTCTCATTACTTTGAATAGATTTGTGTAAATCAGCACATAAAAATAAGCAAGTGGTCAATGCCTTTAATTGCATTTGGATGTGCTGTAGTAATAGCAAGGATCAGAACTTATGTATTTGTCTTCACATTCTGCAGTTCTAGAAAATAGATTTTTTTTTTTTTTTAATAGAAAGAGCAGCAAAAAGATTTTGCTGTTAACATCTATTTAGTCTGGTTTCAACTTAGTCACATTTTGCAAATGTCAGTGAAAAGCAAAGGTCAAATGGGAAAAAAACAGTATGCTATGGATCAGTACAATTACAGAGTACAGAGTAGCACAGGGTTATGGAATCAGCTTAGAAGAAAAACATATCTGCAGTGTTGGATAGACACAGGGCAAAATCCTGCCCATGGACCAGCACAGCTATCTTCTCAAAGTAATAGAAAAAAATACCCTGTTTATGTTACTGTACTTTAAGATATTTTCACAGAGAAACAGAGGAGAATGTCAGGTTTGTTTTTTTTTAAGTATTTGGGTAGTTTTTTTGGAAAAGCCTTGGTTTGGACCAGTTTTTTAAGTATTTGGGTAGTTTTTCTGGAAAAGCCTTGGTTTGGACCAGTTTTCAGGCCAGAGCATCCTCATGGCCACCATCCCTGGAAGTGGAAGTTGTCTAACTCAGTATGCACTAAGAACCTAAAAACCTTTCTATCTCTCTCTCTTGTATTGTCTTTTGTCTGTTATTCTCCTGAGGATGGGAGTAGCCCAGAGAAGCTGTGGCTGCCCTTGGATCCCTGGGAGTGTCCAAGGGCAGGTTGGACACTGGGGCTTGGAGCAACCTGGGATAGTGGGAAGTGTCCCTGCCCATGGCAGGGCCTGAAACTGGGTGAGCTTTAAAATCCCTCCCAACCCAGAGCAGTCTGGGATTCTGTGATGATTCTAAAGCACACCTGAATCACTTGAAAGAATGTGAAGTATTCTGCCCTTATAAATTTGGTAGAATGTTTGTACCTATTGTTCTGAAAGGCTCACAAAATCCACACTGTGGTGTCTCCAGACCCACTGAACTGGAATAGACATTGCCCTGTTTTCATCCCTTTATATAAGGAAGTGAAAATTAGAAAAGAAAGCATGCTACATATATCAACAGCCAGGAGGGAGAACATTTTAAACACAGAATTTAATACAATCAATAAACTTTATATCCATATAACAGAGTCAACAACAGAACTCTCATAACATCACAACCTCACATTTTGTATGTCAGCACTGACACGCATTAAAGATTACTTCTTTCAGCCTGTTTTCTCTTCATAACACAATCTTTTTATCCTGTAAATACATTTGTTGGTTTCTCAGCATCCAATTAAACATGTACAGAAAAGCCATAAAGATATCTAATTTATATATTTTAAATTCAATGAATTATTTTAAACTTAGCAGCCATAAAATATCTGCTATTACCTCTTTGCTGGCATCAATTTACCAGAAATTGGAAATTGTCACACTGCTTGTGGGATATCAAATACAAACATTTTTACATTTACTATGAAATCCTCTCCAGCAACATGGAATTGAAGGATAGACAAAACTGCTTTTATAGAAAACTAAGCTAATTTTTTTCATTTTTTTCTGTAAAGGATGGTCATTTGAAACCTTTGAGCTGAAAGGAATCACAGGGCACAAGCAAGCTGAGGGATTTTCAGTAACTGTATCTTTCACATTTATCTTCTGCATAGATAGCTATGAAATAAATACTGCATGTGAGCAAGTGTGAAAATGTACTTGAAGTACTTCTGTTAGATGGAATCTCATCCTCCTGAAATTGCCTTTCCCATGAAAGATGCCCAGTGACAACCAGCACTTTAACCAGCTGGGGATATATACAGTCAGTTACCCCTCAGCCTTAAACTGTTATCTGATTTGTCCCATAAAGCAAAATATATGAGGTACATGATCCAGTGTGGGGATAATGTACAATAAACATAACTTACACTGCAGCAAAATGAGCTCCTGTTGGACCATCTCACAGCAGAATCAGCTGTGGAAGAATCCACCCAATCTGTCCAAAATGTTTTCTTGTTTTTATTCCTTTTTCCCATAAGCATAATTAAACCCAGTGGTTTTGGTCAGATAGCTCTGTGATGGCTTTTAAATTACTTATTCTAGTGGAGCCTGCCAAAACTTTTATTTTCTCCCCTTTTGAAAGTACAATGTGCATTATTTGCTGCAGTGGCAAGGCAGCACAATCACACTGTTCTTTTCTCAGCTCTTCCCTCTCAATCTTTACAGAGCATTCATTCACCACTGTCTTTTTAGGTTTCTTCTCAGAACAAGAGAAGCTATGATTGATGAAGAGCAGAATGGATTTAAATGACTTTCAAAAATCATGAAGTTAAAAGCTATCAGGACTTCTGAATAATAGCTCCTAAATATGTTTACATTTTAACAGGGATTATTAACTTACACCTCAATTATAAGATAAAAGGAAAAAATATTTCTTCATAGGACTTTCTGTAGTTATTTATTTTCTCAATGAATGCAGACACGGTCAAGTCTTAGCCATGTTCTGGAGTTATGTAATTCTGTACATATTAATCATCCCTTGAGATGTTCTGCATCCCTTTAAAGCTGTAAGTATTTGGAAAGAACATCTTCATGTTGCTTGCATTCTCAATTAATGGCTATAAATTAAAAAACAGAGGTTCTGGGGTGACTTTCTTCACCTAAACTTGTGCCTGCATTGAGGAATTTTGAATATGCAACCCACACACTGTGGAAAAGTACAGAAGTTGTGGCTTTGAGACCCAAAAGACCACTCTTTGTCCCATTAAATACTGGATAAAATAGGTCAGGAAGACCCTGTACCCTGAGGAACAGTCACTTAAATAGCTGGTAGTCTTTGGCTGGAAGGGAGCCTGGAACACATATTTTCACAGCAACAAGTGCATTTTTCTAATCTCTCACTTCTGAATGAAGAAAAAGAGCATTATGAGGTGAGGAGATGAGAAGAAAAGGAGATGAGGGAGGGAAGCCTGGCAGGGAACAGCACAGGAAGTCACTTCAGTGGAAAAGCTGGAATGGGAATACAGTCCTGGAGGGACAGATGGAGTCAGAGCAAGGACAGATCCCCACCAGCTGCTGTGGGTGTGCAAACATCACCAACTCCAGCAGCAGTTTTTGCACAGGCAGGTCTATGCACAACCAATTCATTATTGTTCTAAAAACCAAGCATATCTAAACCAGCTTTTGATTCTGACCATGGTCCTGATTTCCACCATTCACAGGTCTCTAAGCTCTATGGTTTGTTAGCATTATGCAGGCTTTATTTTGAAGAGCACAAAAAAAAATCACCATAGGAAATTGGAAGAATTTGGTCATAAATGGGTTTGTAGAAAAGTAACTCCCCAAAGGTTTCCCAAGCTTCCCCTTATTGTTGAGTTCACTGCAAACACACTCAAATTCCATCTATTCTCATTGACCATTTCCCTCTGGCTTTCTTGTGTTGTGTTTATTTTTATTATTTCTTAATTAGATTACAAACACTTTCTGCAGAAACAGTAAAACACTGCCTCTGGTTCCTGGTAACAGCACATTTTAAATGTATATTAACTCAATGTTTTAATTTCAAGCCGAATGCAAATTAAATTAATCTTTCAACGGAAACAGTAACTTGTCATTTTCCTCAGTGCTTTGTCTCATGCAAAATTTGTTCAATGTTTAAAAAGCCATTTTTAAACAAAACTGGTCACTGAATTCAGAACACGCCTTGTTGTCTTGTGTAATTCCAGGTCTGTAGTTGGTGCAGGGATGTCATCAAGACAGTTTTATCATTTTCCAGTCACTGCTCTTGCTACAACCTCACACAAAGTCTTGCAAGCAGTTGGAAAGAACATCGTATTTTCCTGCTCTGCCACTGCCTCCCTGCTGGCTGGGATCACTGTCTTGTCATCAAAGTACTGACTAACATATTTACTAATTTCCCTTAGTTTAAAAGCCTCAACCACAGAAATTTGTTTCCTAACAAAGAAGTGTAGGGTGACTAGTTTGGGCAATTAATGCTTTCTCACACTGCAGAAAAAAACCAGTGGAGGAGGGAGGGAGCAGTGCTGGCAAGGACAGGGATGCTGATCTCTCCCTTCTATTTGGGCAGTGACCTCTCTGTGCCCAGGGAGGTGTCCCTGATCCCCGTGGGACTCTGTGCTCCACAGGCCTGGAAAAGGCCAATCAGTGCCAATTGCTCATTAACCTTCCCCCACCGCTGGAAATCCACTGGCAGTGAAAACATCTTTATGAGAGCAGAGCCAGGGAAATGGATGTGCAGGGAGTGGTGGGAAGGGTCAGGCAGCTTCATCACCAAGAAACTGAATGAAAGGAAGGGTGGACGTTGCAGGATTTTAGTTTCTGATAGCATCACAAAAATAACATGTTCAGCACAAAAATAGCACATTTCCCACGGGAACTCTTTACCCCTAAGACCAGAGTCTCTTTCTCCAGTTAAATTATGGAGAAATTTCTCTTTCTTATCTTTTACTTTAAGCCATTAGTTGTTTGCTTTTCAGGACAGCTCTGAACAATTCCAGCCAGCACTGCCTGGAAAGGTTTGCTGTAACATCTGATACTCCGTGTCAGCTCTGTGGGGAGAGCACAGAGGCAGCCAGTTTTTCTCAGAGGTTTTCCATGTCCTGAGTCCTTAAAAATAATGTTAACTGTGAGCATTACATTAGCACTGTCAGGGACACCCAGTGTTCCTCCTACCAGAGCAGCCCAGGGCTGCCAGAGGTATTACACTGCTCTATTGAAGCCTGCTGTGAGGTGGAAATACTGCCCTGGAGTTCATGACTTTGTAGCTGTAAAAAAAGAGATATTTCTATCAGATCTTATTATACCACCTCATGCACAGCCCAGTGGAAAGGGAAAATCCAATACAGACCTCTGCGGACCAAGAAATCCTAGGAAAGGTATTTGTGGAGGGGGAAAGAAAAAAATCCAGGAAGGAAAATCCAAACAAGATGGGAAGAGCAGGTTTAACTTTCCATGTGCACAGTACAGACACCCCCAGTGAAAACTGAAGAGTTTACATCCTTATGATCTTTGTATGACTGACACAATAACTAATTCCCCTCAGGCTTGCCCTCCCTGCAAGTTTTTAGCTGTGCATGTTGACCTGCACAACGTGGTTCATTAAAAACACTGCATTTCTTGGAGGCTGTGGAGAAATCAGTTTGCCAAAACACTTTTTGCAAAGATTTCATAGATCCAGGATGAAAATTTTCTGATCAAAATATATGAAAGAGACTGAGATAAGAGAAGCCCAGGTTTAAAAGCTCATGACCTCACTAATTCAAGGTATTCCATCTCTCATTCCCCTGCCCTTCAGCTCAATGAATATTTATTGTGACAAAGTGGAAGGGCTTTAAACAGGAGAGATCAAAAGTGCCAGAACAAACCTGCAGCCCCGGGGCTGGGTCCCCTCCCACAGATGCTGCAGGACAGGTCAAACCCCTCTCCCAGTTCTGTGTCCCCCCAGCTTCCCCAGGGGTGCTGCTCCCCACTGGCCTTTGGAGAGCTGGGAATGGGAAAGAGCTTCTGATTCTTGGACATGACACCTGCTCTTACTCATTTTTTGTGCTGTTCTTAACCAACAGTTCCATTTTTAGAGCTGCATGCCTGCCCTTGACACTCACCTACCCCTGCTACCAGCCTTGGTAGGAACATTTCAAGTATTCCCTCTCCTTTCCCATCGAAGTCCCCTTTCAGAGGTGCTCACTGTACACAGGACACCAGTGTAAGTATTATCTCAGGTTATTTTTATGTCTGCTCTGAGTGGTAGTGTTGCCAGGAAAGCCATCAAGCAGGATTTCACACATAATTACAGCCCGGGAATGAAGTTTGATGACTTGCAGAAAATATCAGGAGATTGATCTACTACTGAAGAAATAAGGCCTGGTTCTAACAACTGTTAGAAATGAAACTAAGCATTCACTTTCCAGGACACATTTGATTTAATTTTAACACAGATCTATGAGTGACACTATAAACACTGCATTTGTTAAAATATTAATACAAATATCTACGTATAAGGAAGAAATAATTGGGTGGTGGCTTTACCTCCTGACAGAGGGAAAAAGCTCATTTAAAATAATTCTATTACTTCTCCCAGACAGGCCTTGTAGGTTAGTTACAAGGAACTCACAGGTCACACGAAAGTGCAATGATAAAAAATGCAGGTACTGTGAAACATTTATAAAGTGAAAGTATGAGGGAGTATGTAGTTCAGAATCTGAAATGACATTTTGGCATGGAACAGATCTCCCACAGGGCAGTTTTGAAACTTGCAGAAATTCTTAAAATGACATCTTTCAAAATGAACAAACATCAAACGCACTGAAGTCGTTACCTCAAAGTGCTCCACTGATAAGTCAGGCTGGGAATATGCTAAAAATCAAGCTGCCCACTTGTGCAGGAGCTGTGACCCCAGTGAGCCCTGGCCACGCCAGCCCTGCTCCAGCTGGGATTCACTCAGGTTTATTTGGACAGACAGGAGCAGCACAACGGGGAAATGCATCCACAGAGGAGAGAGAAAGGCAGGGATACACCATGGATACACCATGGATACACCATGGATACACCATGGATACACCAGGGAGAGGGACAGGCACTGACAGGAGCCAGCACAAGCCCTCCACAGGTGAGCCCTGACCCAAAACAGCTCCCAGAAGGTGGCCAGAGTGGCATCTCTGCCCTGTGACTGCCAGGACAGCACATGCTTGTTTCATGTGCACAGTGACACAAAAAGCTCTTTCAAAATGCCAAATTGATGTTATTGAGCTTCTTTAGTTTAAAGAGAAAACAAGAGGGCAGAGAATTAAAGGCACAATGCAGGCAGTTATCCACTTATTTAATAAATTCTGTAGAATTAGGAAAAAACCCAACTGTTAAAAGGGAATTCCTTTTCTGTGAAATGCATAATTAACCCATGGACCCCACTTCCCCATCCCTTGTTATACATTAAAGCATAGCAGGACAATGTGGATTTGCTACTGTTCTTAGGTTTGCTGTGGTTCTTTTCTTTCCTCAAAATGGAAAACCTGCGGTGCCAACCATAATGTGACAGGAGTCTGCTACTTACAGGTACAGTACTTCACAGTGAGTTCCTCTAGCTGAATGAGAGTTCCTAGCCATTGACCAAAACAGAAGAAAAGAATAAATGTCCCATGGCTTTCACCCACCACTGATCTCCCTTTAAATGCACAGATGCTTTTGCATTAATTTCCATAACTACTAAAGATACAAGGAGAATTCTGCCTTCTGCCCCCAAATGGAAGGTTTACTGAAAATAAGGCCTTTAATCTCCAGCAGACTGGAGTAATGCTTTGCAGGAAATTCGCCATTATAAACTTGTAGAAACACTTCTGTCATTTTGGCCCCTGGTTCTGAGAAAAGCTGAGGTATGTTGCTGCATCCACATCAATCCCTTTCTCCATCACCAGAGGTGCTATCCAGGCTGATCTGTTGGCACTGTGATCATTCAGTTATTCTACTTGGCTCTGCTACAGGAATTTGGGTTGGTTTAGACATGTGTAAGTAGTAGTTGAGGGGGTTTTTCCCTCCTCTGTGCAGTTCCATAAATCCACCTTAGTAAACAACCCTGCACTCATCCCCTTGTGCTTTGCTCTTCCACACAGCAAAGGAAAAGGAACCAAAACCTCACAAGAAAACCTGAAAGAGTCTCCTGCCCACAGAGGAGCCAGAAGACAGAAGGGAAAAGAGGTCCAGACCTTTGGAAACATCTTTCTCACACCATTTCCACTTAGCCCACCCGAGAAGGATTTCCATGTCCTGCTTTGCAGGCTGGTTACACACGGAGAGGCCACCAGGGCTGCTCCTGACCAGGCAGCTCTGCAGGAGCATTTCCCCTGCAATCCCTGCAGGCCATCCAAGGCTGTCTCTGAAGGAAGAGATTGCTCATTCCCTCCCAGCCTGTTCCAGGCACTCAGCATTATGGAATACAAGCTTTCCACAAGGGTTTATTAACCTCTGCACAACAGACCACGTTATTCCATTTTGTAGACAAGAAGCCAATAAAAAGGTTGATTTAGGCATTCAAAATCAGTGCCTAGCTTTTAAGTGTGTAATCCAAAGCACAAAGGGCTGGAGTCTACAAAGAAAGGGTCATAAATATTTTAGGGGACTTCTTACTACAAAAACGAACAAACAACAATTTTCTTCGCTTCACCTCATTTTCAAAAGCCAAACTGTGCTGCAGGAAAATTTTTCCCACTCCCCAAAGTCAGCTGGAGGCAGACACTCACCACAGACAGATCAGTCTGGCAGGTGAAAGCCAGGATATATAAAGATTTTGCTTTCAGTTGTTTGTATCATTGGAGATATAGAGGGAAAAAGAAACCTTTTGCACAACAGCAGGACTGGGGTGCTCACACCCCAGTGAATAAATGTTTTCTTTGCAATTATTTAATCCTGCTTTATACCAGTAAGGAAACTTAATAGAAAGAAAGAGAATTGATGACCATGCAATACCTTAATTCAGAGGGACAAATGATAACTACATCAGGTGTTACTTTAGATATCTGTGGGCTTTTAGCACATCCCAATGTGTAATTTTTCAGCTGGAGAAATAGTGGTGTAGCTTCACAGGAGTCAGTGAAGCTGCTACAGTCCAGCTAAAGATGATGGAGGGAGCTGTATACATATTTTCTCTTTCTTGCTTGCTTTCATAATTTCATCATTAATTCAGGTTTCAGAACTCAGGCCCTTGAACAAGAGACTGCAAAAAAAGATAGCAACAAGCAGCCCCTTTTTGCTTATCAACCTGTGCCCCTAATAATTGTCTGATTTTGCCTAAAGCAAACAGTAAAAAATGAGACTTTGCACATTTTCTCTGTGCTCTTAACCACAGATGGAAAATATTTGTAATACACTGCATAATAATTTGTAATACACTGGAAATGAGCTCCCAGTCCACTGTGGATCTTGGGCCGCTCCACAGGATTTGCTGTGGTGTGAGACAGAGCAGAAGTGATTCCACAAGTGAAATCCTGCTGTCTCCACAACACAACAAAGTGCAGATGAAAGGCTTTGAGCTATTTCAGCTCAGACAGTGCCACACACAAATCACACATAACTAGGTTGACTTAACTTTGCTCTAAATTCAATGATGGTAATGAATTTTTACATCTTCTCTGCTATTAGTGACTTGCATGTAATAATCCCAATAACATTACCACAAATTCCTATGATACTACAATATTAATGGAAATGTGAAACTAAACTGCTAAAACTTAAAACTGATTAATAAAATATCCTGTCAAATAGATTCAGTTCACTTCCTAAAGCAAAGGACTTCACTTGATCTCAGAGAATTAGCTATTTGAAATGCTAAAAACATTTTTCTTTCAGTTGTAAAAGATTTTTCCACAGGCAAGAACTTGTTTGTCACTACTCACAGCCTTCCCACAAAAAACAAGAATCCTGCTCTGTTTCCTTGCTGAGGCATCAGAGTGTCTAACAAGAAGAGTTCGAGATTATTCCAGCGAGTTAATTGGGTTTCAGAAATGGTTTGGAAGGAGATGCTCTCTCTGGTTTTCTCCTCTGTTTGGGGAAATCTGACTTGCCAGTCAAAATTAGGATCTCTGTTAGCAAGGGCAGCACAAGCAGACCTTCAATCCCTTCTGCTTAGTCTGGAGACAGAAGCAAAAAAGCCAAATTGAAAAGAGTTCCACAGCGAAGCCCCTGATGTGAAATTCCTCAGATTTGAATATCTGAGTTCAATCTAAATTTGTGCAGGCCTCACTGCAGGTGACTTGCCATGGAGACTCAAATCTGAGTTTAACAGAAAAGCCAGTCTGAAGCAGGGAAGCACCAGCACACCCCCTGTATGCCAGGAAAAAAATACAAACATACTTTTCCTGCTTCTTCTGTTCAGGCACTTCCATGCTGGGTGCAGAGGGACCAGCACAGTGCTCTGCTGTGCATCCAGCTGTGTCTCCAGCTGCAGAGGGACACACAGAGCTGGGGGAATGTGCATGGCAGTGACAGACATCTCCTCTCATCTCTCAGCCACGAGAGGTGTGATTCCCAAAGGGCAGAGCAGCAGGGAGAGTTTGGGGTGAAGATGCTGTGAGTGCACCCAAAATTTCCTCCATTCTGTCCACCCCACTGAAATCACAGCTCTGTGCTCATGGAAACACTCAGAAAACAGCAACCCTTGTCTGGGGAAGTGGAGAGAACTGAGAAACCTCCAACTCCAACACTGTCAACCCCAGAACACGTGGAGATGCACTCAGGCCACCCAGACTCAAATAAACCTTCAGCTTTCAGACCTCAGCACCCTCAGCAGAGACACCCCCTGCCCTCCCTCCTCTGCCACCCTGCAAATCTTCCTGAGCACTCTGGACTTTGTCAAGGTCACTTCAGGCTCACAGGAGTGGGACCCACCTGACCATCTTTGGCCACTGAGGTGCATTTTGGTATAACCCACTTAGTGAGAGAAAAGAGAAAGAGCTGCTCATACCTCCAGAAAGCACAGTTTGCATTTAAAGATGTCCAACACAAAATTACCCACAGGGGTTTCTCTGCTTCCACCAGAAGCTGCTTTGTTTTATAAGCTCCATTATTACAGTGCTATTAAAAGGTTTAATGATTTAAACAGCACTCTTGAGTGAAGCCAGATGCTTTCACTCTTCAAGTATCAAGTCCATAGGTTACCTACACAAACATGAGAAATCTTCTTTGAAATCTTCTAAGGCTAATAGTACTCAATTTAGTATTTTTATTGTAGCCAGAAAATCCTCTGGAAACATTCCGACTCTCACAATATTAAAAAAAATAACCCACTTAGTGAGTTCTAAATAATATTTATTTTAGCTAACGGCAGTATTTTAAAAATCCTTGGCTCTCTAAGCCTATTAACTTCTAATACTACCAAGTTGAGCTACAGGGGGAAAAAAAAAAGCTTCCTCTTGCTGCCTATTGACACTGAGTGTCATCTAAATGGCTAAACTGCAATTCTGTTCCCAGAATTAATACTGCAGGAGAGAAAGGTGATAAAAAGGGACTCAGAGCCACACTCACAGCCCAGGCAGCACAGAGCTAAGCCATGAGAGCAAACACCTCCTCTAATTTCATTGTATTTATAGGTCAGCTGCTTTTATTCTGATGCACAAGAGATTTACTAGGAAAATTCATTACAGCCACTCGCTCTGATTTTCTTTCTCAATATAATTAAGCTTTGCTAATTGTCTATCATGATTAAAATCATGCCAATAACAACCTTGTTTCCCCATTTGGCTGCGCTCCAGGCTCTTCAGAGCTCTTGTTTAAGGGCAGTTCTTCCTGTAGCAGTTATGGAAAGGTCTTTTACCAAACACGTGAGGTCAGCCCTTGGCCTGTTTGCCAATAAATTCATAGGAGTCAGGATTCTACACACGGATTTTCCAAGGCAAAGAAGGTAGTCAAAAAGGAAAGACACAAACAACAACTGTATTTTAAGCAAGGAGTGAGATCCAGTAAAGATTCAGAATTCATTCTTGCAGCTTGAGAAAATGACCTGAAACTAGGGACACAGATAGGAAAGTGTTGAAATGAATGATTACTTCAGGGCTGTACTGTCCCCCCAGCAATACAAAAGCTGATGTAAGACACTGAAATTCAGCCAGGACACAGAAAAAGGAGAAAAGGGGAGAGAAAAGAGCTTGGGTGTGGGTGGGAAAGAAAAACAAAACAAAACAAAAACACAGAAAGAAAGAATCAGTGCTGTTGTTCAATCACAAATTGCTGGTTTTTAGCTTCATCCCCTCGGTGGAAGGCAGATCAGGGGTGCAAAGGGCAGGACAAGGAGCTGAAGGCAGCTCTGCTTTGCTTTGGGACCCCAGACAGGGCCCTGGTAAGGGGGACAGGACCCAGGGAGGAGGCTAAAGCCATCCTTGCCTTCTTCCTACCCTGCCTTTCCTGCCTGCCTGCTGGGAACTCCCCTTGATAACAGTCAGAGCTCGGTTTGAAACAATGCTCATCAGCAAATTTCTCACAGAACAGATTTCCAGGGAAGACTATTGATTCACTGACACCAAGATGTTTTCACCTCTAATGCTCTTGTTTCCCAACAGCTCCTTTGCTTGAGCATCAGGATTCCCTCTGTCCACTGCCATGGGCAGTTCCAAGTGACACAAAATTCCCTCTGTGCCAGGGACAGCAGTGCAGGGGTACCTAACCCATGACCACAAGCCTCAAGGTTTTGGGGCTCTTTGCTTTCCAGTAAGAAGACAGAGACAGAAGAACACTGCAGGCCTGTTTTAATCTGTTTAAATGTTTTTCAAATGCTGCAGCCACACAGAAACCCAAGCAACTTCCAAATGAGGGCAGATACCTCCACATCACTCAAGTATCCCAGGGTCCCAATTCCAGAAGTAAAATAACCAGACCACTGTGTGCATCACCTTTTGGCAGGGTAAGACAGGTATCTGGACTTGGGTAGCTCATTCTCAGTTAACTCTGTGCACTTCTGCAGTGTAACACACTCTGTGCCTCATCTCCCCACAGGAAATGAATGAAAGCCACTGCCGTTCTCTCCACTTCTGTCTAATTTACACTGTGACCTCTTTGGGCCAGGACCTATTTCTTGTTACTTGTTCATACAGTGCCTAACACAAAGGCAAACTAATCTCAGACCCTTTTTTAATGCAAATGTAATGGAGAACTGGGCTGTTTTAACAGAAAGGGTAATTTTGGTTCCCCCTCGGTAATGGACTCTGGGAACAGATAATTGGGCTGTTTTGTCATTATTCTTTTTAAGTGAGGTTAAGGTCCTATTGGTGGTAAAGTGAAATATGTATTGCAGGCTAATCAGCAGTCCAAATCCAAATGTGCCAGGGCAGAGCTCACCCTGCATTTAGTGCACTCAATAGATGGGTTGTACTAACACAATTAAAGGCAGAATTTGGCTGTGTACACATGTAGATCATTATACTCATGCATCTTCTTTTACTGCAGATCATGCAGAGAAGGGTTTGAAGACTAGAACATAACAATTATGAGTCTAGACAGAGCCTGCCTGAAGGCATGAGCTGCAGCTAGAGCAGTTCAAGGGACTGCCTGCTCCAGAAGGAGCAGGGAGGCAGTGGCACTTGCACTCCCCATCTAGCACAAAGCCAGGCTCCAGCCCCGTGGCAGGGTGAGCTGGGCTGCTGCACTGGGCTTTGCAGAGGGCTGGGAGGACACACACAGCCAGCCAGTGCTCCTCAGCTGGGGACAGGAGCTTGGGAAGGCTCAGAAGGGAACTGCTGGCAGCTGGCTGTGTCCTCTCACTCCGGAGTCAACAAGGTCAGCGAAGATGCAACTTGGTAAATCCAGCCCAAAGGACAGGAGATTTGATTCTGTGTCCTTGCATGGCACTGGTTAGCAAACAGCTGCTTCTCCTCACACAGGGAAATGTGTTTTTCATGGTGCCAGGGTACAGAACTTAAAAAAAAAAAAAAAATTATCACGGCTTCTTCATCCACTTAGTTTTCAAATACATTTCAAATGCAGCAACTTTTATCTTGGTGCTTTTTGTTTCAGTCCAAGAGAAAGCATAGGACTGCCAACCTTCCATCATTTCTGAGCATGAAGGGCAGCTTATCAGAAAATAACATCAGTGGCAGACACTTAAAATGCCTTTATCCCAAGGTTTCTCCCCTGCTTTCCCATGGATAGCACATTTAAACCACTGTTAGATAGTCCAGACCGATAATGGGCTATTCTGGTCAGTTTTTTAATAAATCCATCTTTTGTTACAGTGAACCCCATTTGCTTTTGAGTGCAAGTCAGGCTGTTGATACAAATCACAAAGCCATGGATGAAATACACTTTGGATCTATCAGAAACTTTCTTCACCTGCAACATCCACACAACCATGACTTCAATCAAACAGGTCTTCTCCACTGGCATGCAGAAAGAAAAATCCCTAGGGCTCCAGGATTTACACCTTCAGTAAGATGGATCCTATTTCTGACAATCTCCTACAGACATTGCAAAGGAAACCTGCTCATTCCAGCTGTTACCTGAGTCTCAGAATTCCTTTTACACTTAGGTTTTAATCCCCTAATTACATGACTTGTAAGCCACTGAGTTCTCTGTTCATGAGAAATTGTCTGGGATATCTTGCAGCCAGAAAACGGTGTACATTTCTGTAAAGCTTAATTCTCACCTAATGAAGAAATATTGGTCCAAAACTACAAAAGCCAATCTGAGTGAGAAAATAATCAGCACATACTCTCATTTCTTGAAATGCCAAGGAAAAATCGTCCAATATATTTGGAATTTCAATGCCTTTCCCCACCCCACCCCCCCTAACACCTTAGGCATTAATGGCTTTTTAACAGGACACAGTCTGTAATTTTCTTGAGGCAATTTTCCATGTTTTTTCACCTTCAGAAAAAACCAGTACTGGCTTAATCTTTCCCCGCTGACATCATAAGGATGATTTCTGCAGTGGCAAAGGTCTTCAAAACAAAAGGAATCAAAACAAAGGAGTTCATTTACAGTTCCTCTGCTGAGCAGACAAACCATACTGGAGGATGGCTCAATGACAGCCAGTGGGACAATTGTCCATGCTAACAATTACCATATTGCAATGTGCATCCCAGCAGCCCCTGCATAAATCTGTGCATTACAGCTCAGACTCTGCTGTGTACAGACTTTAACCACATCTCATTCTCACCTCAGGAGACCTGGCTTATGGCTCCTGGATTTGCCATTGCCCTCTGGTATGTTGCCCTGCAAAAATCTCTGCCTGTCTCTCTCTGTTTCTCCACCTCTGAGTTGGGGACCAGAGTATCCTTACAAAACCCCTTCCTGCAGAGGGATCAATGGGAATTGTTAAGTTTCACCCTTCTGAATGGCTCTCTTGGAAAGCAGAGAATTTCAATCTTCATTTCAAGCACAAAAGCTGGTGTGTCTGTGCTGTTTTGAAAGGCACTTTCACATCAAGCTCTGAGAATGCGTAAATGAAAACACCTCCAAAACAAATTCTGTTTGTTTTCCATCCATTGTCTGCACACACTGACATGCAGTTCATCTTCTCTTCAAGGGGAAAAAAAGAAAAAAAAGTTAGCACTTAAGCACTTATTTCTGCTGCAAAACCATTCATATAAATAAAAGAGAGACAGAGAGAGACAAAGTGCTCTGTATGGACACTTTAAGCTGACAGAGAAAATGCTCCTTCCACAACAAACTGGAGCACACATGGGGAGGACAGCACTGCTCCTGATTTTCATCTCTGAGAGAAAATGAAGAAGAATGAATAGCTATGCCTCACTTACTCTTGGAGCAAATCAAAAGGAATATTCTGGTACCTATTTTTTTATCCTCCTGTTCTGGTTAATGAAAACAAAAGACCTAAATATTTGATTACTTCCCATCTGTGTCAAAAATAATAGTTCATGTCCTTTCTAGTTTGACAGAATGGAGACTTGTTAGATCTCAGTCCTTTCATCTGAAACTCTGTCACACAGGTTTGCACCAGTCTAACCTATTAAAATAAAGTTGAGTTCTGAAAAGCTGCTCTTTTTTCCCCTTTTTTCCCCCTTTTGGAACTGCACTGCAAGCAATGATTAGATTGCATTTTCCAATAAATCTAGAGGGGTAAGTGAACCAAAATAGCTACTCCCTCAAACCCATCAGTTAACAGGCTTCCTCTGTTAGTGACGTTACCATTTCATGAGTTGCCTTGCACCTCACTGCTCTGTCCTCTGCCCTTCAGAGTAAATATGACCCATGCTAAAGGCTGTGCAAAACGCATTCAGGAAATCCGTATTTGTGAATTAATATTTCAGCCATTTCAGCAGCATTCACAAGTTTAACTACGTGGAGCCCAATATATGCAGGATCCTTCAAAAAATCTGCCCTTCAGGTGGAAACACGTTGCAGCAAAACCACTCTGTGTTAGTACAGAAAAAAATTAAAGTAATCAGAAACTGACTTGAACTAATGAAGACAAAAAATGGTAAGGATCATTTTAAGACCTATGTATGTTGGGGTAAGGAGTTACATTTCAGAAAACCACATGTAGCAAATAATTACAGAGAATCATGGAAGTCATGGGAAGAGTGACCTTGTTCCACCGAGGTCATTCAAATTCTCCTAATAGCAACTCCTGCTTGTCAGGATTAGCCAGAAATATGGATGGTTTGACTTGTTAGTGGTATGGTTTTTCCCTGAAGTACTGAATAGGACATTTTGTTACAACACAGCTTCCATTTCATTCCCACAATTTTCCCTTCAACTGCATTTCCAGTTCATTTACTGGCCCCAAGAACTCAGTTTCTGCAACAGCTCTACCCCAGTTCTGCCACTGCCCCACTCTGCCCCCTCATTTCTCCATTTACAATGGATTTGCCTCACATATTGAAAACGAATGCTTAGTATGATACATGATTTTAAATAGAACTTTTATTTCCAATAATCACTGGTGCAGCAGTATTTTTCTGACTGAACCTGCAGAGAAAAAGAGACAGAGAAGAAAGAGATAAAAGAGCAGTTTAAAGGACTCCAAACCTTTTAGCAGAGTTGTGCCAGTCTGAAGCTGAATAGATCATTTGGGGTGTTCTTTCCAAATGGCTGTGTAACCAAAAAGAAAGGGGAGTAAATCAGGGCATGACTGGTTTCTGTAGCAAGAACTAGGTAAGAGAACAAATCAAATTTAACACTAGGAAAGCAATAATGGAAAATGCCTGTCTCCCAACACTTCCCTTGAGACAAACAATCTGACAGTGCTGAGCTGAGCCAGGCTGGGCTTCTCACAGAAACCACAAAAGCTCCTTGTCCATGAAACTTGGTAGAGCAAAATATCAGCTGTAGCCTGTCCCTTGTTAGCATTATGGATCTCTGTGTTTGGCAAAGATAAGCAATTTAACAACGTGTAGTAGTCCAGGAACTTATTGGTCACCCTCTGAGATACTCAATTAGCATTTTTCTAACTCCAAGAAAAGGAGGCAAAAACTCCCAAGTTCCTTTGAAGTGGTTAGCACTAAGTAAAGATCACAGTTTTTTTCCCTCACTATTTTCCCTTTCTAACCTCATCATGTAATTCTCACTGATATTTCTGATCATCCCTACATTAAACATTTCTACCACAAAATGAAAAAAAAAAAAAAAACCAACAAAAGTCCTCACAGGGCACGTGGAGCCCAGAATGCAGGCAGAACTGGTGATGGAAGACAGCAAACATGGAAACCACAAAAGCTTTTGTTCCATATGATGAAAGCCAACATCAGTGTGGATTACAGCACTCCAGGAGCAGCTGATAGAGCCCTCACAAATCCTAACTCGCCCATTTTGCTCTCAGAATTCATCTCCTATTAATTTTAGAAGAGTAGCACAGCCCTGCCTCAGGCACTGCCATGTATTCCAGATAACCCAGACAGACTGTATTGCTCACTGATTATCAGCTGCTGATGGGAAATCAGAATGAATGATGGAGCAAAGTGACCAGGGAACCTCATCTTGCATTCACCAAACCAAATTCTCTTGGATGACCATTCCATGGGCTCCTAATTTCCCACTCCTGTGGCAGCAGCAAGTCCCAGTCCCTCTGGCTCAGCCCCACAGGCCAGGCTCAGTGTATGGACCCACAGACCCACAGCTTGGGAGCTCCCAAAATGGGAGGGAAATTGGGAAATCTCCACCAGGCTGGCTGACACAAATGACATATTCCTGACTCAGAGTTTAAGGGGCAGATGCAGTCCTGTGCTGTGGGCTGTGAGTGCAGATCTCCACCTCACCTTACCACCCCTCAGAGTGGCATTTAATCCCTGACTTCCACCAGCCAGGGAGAATGAGATGGTGAGAAATTTATTAGGCTTTATAATCATGCATAACAATCTGCTGTACATCACGACTTAAACTGGAAAATATGCCTGACAGTAGAATTTCACCCTTGTTAGATAAAATGAGGAAAGGTGATTGTGTGTGATCCTTGCCCCTTGCCTCCACTGGGAGAGAGAGGAGGGAACTGGCAACAGCATTTCTTAATAATTACACATTATCTCTTCAAATGGACAGGGGTATAGAGAACTGTTTTCTTCTCACTCTCTTCACTGGTGCAATGTAAAGAAACACTTGGATTAATTGGGCAACAATCCTCTGGGCTGTGAGGTGCTTAAACTCCTAAATCCCACAGATGAATCCAGAGCTAAGAAAGAGGAATTTTACTTCTTGATACAGATCAAGGCGAACCAACAGTGAATTTTAACATAACTGAAATTACTAAAGAAAAAAAACCACTCAACACAACCAGCAAGGAGCCACTTGGGCCTGGTGTCTGAGCTCTGTCCTGCACAAGAGGCTCAGCCCCTTGTGATGAGCCCTTCCTTGAGTCCCCTGCCCACACCACTCCTATTAAAAATGGATAAACAAGGACAGGTGACTGTATTGTTTCCAAACCAGCTAAAGAAAGTGCCCTCTCTGTGTTGCTTGGCAGCCAAAGCATTTTGGGTGTCAGAAACATAAAATCTACCCAGGGGACCTTCTCCATCTTGTGCAAGAGATCCTGCCTACCACAAACTCCAGATGAACTGAGCACAAACATCCCCTGCTCCGTTTCCCCACCCTGACAAGGTTCTAGTTACTCCTGGAGGCCCCCAGCAGTCTCCAAACAAGCCAAGAAGAGGGCTCCACATGGCTCCCTCCAACCTTTTCTCACCTCGCTCAGAATGAGTGAAGATCGTGGATTTAAAAACAAATGCATTTGAGTGTTTATATTTGTACTTCTGTTTGGCAGAGAGGGCTTCGAGTATTTCAAGCCCACATTTTGAAAGTTTCTCTCCAACAACTCTAAGCACTGGAAACTTAAAAGCAGAACAAGGTGAGAGAGCAAGACCTGCTGCCCTGAGAAAAAGACCAGACACCTGAGAGCTGACAAAACTCATTTAAACATTGACACGATGCTGTTGCACTGAACATCTCCAGAAGTGACTGGGGTGTTTTAAGTACTTACACTGCGCTATCGCAGGCTTTCAGAAACCTAAAGCACTTAGAGATTAGTGCTTTAAACCCTAACCTGACCTAAAGCCAAAGGGAGGGGTGCCAAGGAATAGCTGCTAATCGTTTGTCAGGGATCTGGTTTGCTCTGTTCCTGCTCTGCCTCTGCTGATGGGTGGTGCCAGGGTAACCGGGAGTGTGGGTCAGTCGTGGTGCTCTGCAGATGAATTGGCTGAACTCATTTGTAATGTTTTCCTTCCTCTGTTGCACTGCTTCTTGATTAATTAGTGCCATTACAGCACCTACGCAGAACACACAGACAACTCGCCTTGCGTAACAGTGGGAAGAGAGAGCAAGTCCTTCTGAATTCAGGGAAAAGTCTCTGAAGTGTAAACAGACAAAGATAATCAAATTCAGACGAGATTAAAATTAACAGACTATCAACCAAGTGACACTATTAATAAATGTCCACAACAAGTCAGGACAGAAAGGATTCCAGAAAGACCAAATATAATTTAATTAAACAGATGAGAACGTACAAAGGAAACCATAGCAGATAACTGCATGGAAAGACAAATAAAGATTTCAGCAATAATTGATATTATATTATTCACTGTATAAAATGAACCAGACTGGTGTTCCTCTCTGTTTACACAGTGAGGTGGAAAACCTTGGGATTTTACCTGTAACCTTGTGCAGTGCAGAAACTTGTCCTTCACATGAATAAATGAAGTTTTGCTCTCATATTATTAGGCCACATGAGTGCAGAATATACATATGTACTTACAGCAATCTTGTGATGCAAGGGAATACTGTTATTCTGATTTTATGGATAGAGTTTTACAACCTCATTAGTCTTGAGGCAACAAAGCTTTCTTGGTAGGGTTTGCCTTGATATTACAGAGCGTGAAAAATCACATCCCATAATCTACATGACTTAAAATAGACTAAGTTTCTGATGTAAATGCAATAAGGTTGACAAGACCCTGCCCATCAGCAGCGCTTGTTTATGATTTATGAAATCTCTTGTTTCCACATTACCACTCAAAGGAAGAGCTACCCAAAAATCAACAACCCCCCACCTGCACGTGCTGAACTTCCCCTGAGATGCCTGTCCTGGTGCTGATTAATGGAGTGCTCAGAAACCTGCATTTCTAGCAAGGTATCTCCCCATCCTCAGCCACCACACTTAAAGGACAACACAAACTACTACTGAGACAGGAGGAATCAGACCAGAATGCCCCAGCTCTTTGGGGAACCCTCTGCCCATGAGGGGGAATCCTTATTCCCTCAAGGGAAAAACAAGGCCAAAAAGAAAAGAAACTGAAATGAACCACAACCTTTTAAAATCACAGCTGTGTTGATACTGAAGCTTCTTCCAATATAAAAAACTCTGCCTTTAAAAGTCACAGCCCACAACAACTGAATAACCCAGAGATTATTTTCTCTCTTGAGTTTATAAAAATTATTTTAAAAAACAATGCACTGCATGGTTCAAGATTGAATTCTACCAGCACAGCACTGTTTAATGTGGCAGTTCCCTAATTGTCACCGTTTCCTATAGCACTTCACTAATCAATTCATTTGATTTTCCTGTGTTTCAGTCACTCCACAGAGGAATCACAGAGTGGTGGGTGTTTCTAATGAGATCCTGCAAGGACCCTGAGTAATTGACCCTCAGCTATACAACGTTTTTATCAACAAGCTGGAAGAAAATACGAAAACATTATTTGATAAAAATGTCAAATGACTGACAAAGATTAGGAGAATGGTAAATAATGAAGTGGAGAAGGTATTGATTCAAAGCAACCTGATAAGATCAACACAAGCAAGCATTATGTGCTCCACAGTACAGCTACTGAATGAGTCCTAAATCCTAATTAGGAAATAGGATAAACTGAATCCTAGGAGCAAAGCACATACAGCACTTTTACAGGCTGGAAGGGTCTATATGGGGAAGAAAAGGGCTAAAATACAGAAAAAACTTGGAAATCAAGACCAGGCATTGCCACTGTAGTGGAGGGTCTAATGCATTCCCTGCCAGTGTCAGCAGAATAAATCCACATGAAAACAGAAAGATTATATCACACTGTTAATGGGGATTGGTACAGCCACAACAGCAACCAGCAGTGCTGTCCCCATGTTTGGTTTTGCATCAAACAGCCACAAGAGTGACTGAAGGAATAGTAAATACCTGGTCAGAGCAAAAAGTAAGGAACTCAATCTGCTCCGATTATCAGAAGAAAGGAGAGGGCACAAGTTGATGACAGCTGATTAATACCTACACAGGACACTGAAGTTCCATAATTGCAGCCTCTTTATGAAATAAATGGAGCTCTGACATGATCCAGGAGCTGGGAATTGAGCTAGGCAAGCTTTGACTTGAAATGAGATGCTGCATTTTAATAGCCAGAGTAAATAACAACTGGAAATGATTCATTGAGGGTTGAAGTGCATTCCTCAACATTGTAAAGCTGCATTTCACAAGTGGATGTTTCCTGAGATAGGCCCAGCTCAGCTGGATTCATCCAGGCTGGCCTTCAGGAGGTCAGAGGAGGTTGCTGCGCTGGTCCCTTCTGGCTTTTCAAACCACAGGTCTCCACATCAATCCCCATTCCTGCACCTTGAGCGTTTCCTTCAGGTCATTAAGTTTCACATCCACTCTCCCTTCATTTGGGACGTGCAATTTAAAGCTGTAACTGCTGCCTTAATTTAATGGTAATTAAACCTGAGCCGGCCCCAGTGTTTTCTGTAACCAACTCGCTGCTGCAAAGGGAGAGTTGGACAGAATCTGCCAGGGCCACCAAGGGCCCAGGCTGCCAGGAGGGGACAGGGACAAGAGCACAGCTGACCCTGCCCACAGCTCAGTCCCAGCCTGGAACTTCATTACTGTGTCATTAGAAAGCCTTTTTGGCATGCAGGACCAGAGGAAAAGGGTGTCAGCTAAGGAGCAAAGACACAGGAAGCCAGCACAGGCTCCTGACAGAGGACAGTGATGATTCTGCCACTGAGGTAAGCTTCCCTCAGCCTGGGTCCTGTGGCAATGCAGGAACTGCCCTTCTCTACATCCATTTTTCCAGCAGTGACACCATCTGGATGACATTCCTCTTCCTGAAAACCTGTTTGCCAGTGCTCCTCCTCCTGTCCCTCGGCCCAAGCCTCACACAGGCTCAGTTAAGCACCACACGAAAACAAACCAGTCCCAACATTCAGCCCACACCGTGTCTGGAAGCAGCTCTCACTGGCACTGCATGGAAATACACAGGCTCTTATTTAAAGTTGATTTTGAAAGGTTTTCACTGGTGGCTCATTCAGGTGGTCAAGAAATCGTGCAATTTGGTGAGTATTATTTCCATCCAGAGTGCAGGACACAACACATCCTGCTGAATAACTCGTTCCAAGTGCCCATCAGTGATGGTGATTATGCACCAGAGCACCTCATTAAGCCTCTGACTCTCTGCTATCCATCTAATCAGGACAACTGTGAGCCATTGTCATGTCTGTCAACTATGACACGACTCTCCATGCTTGAAAAGGGATGAATCCTGAGACTGCAAGCCAGCAACACAGTGAAGAATGGTAAAAATGCAGCTTGGAGAGGGAATGTTTAAAAACAGGCTCCAATTATGCCAGTCCTGAAAGGTTGATGCTTCCTCTGAAGGAGCCACACACACAAAACTCCATCAGGAGTGCTAAAACACAAGCAGAGTCTATTTGCTCCTCTTTGCCTGCTCACACACTTCTCACTGGGTATAATGGGAATTACAAGCTGTGCTCAGGTCTGTAGAGAGCCAGATAGGGAACTGCCTGAAGTGCTAATAAATATATATGCCTTTCCTCAGCTTTACACTAAATTAAAGAAAATAAAACAGCACTCTTTGACCCAAACCAGAAGAGACATAACTGGGAAACTTCAAACCAAAGAGGTGGTATTTCATAAAACACACAGACTGCCTCTGGACTCCTTCCCTCCTGCTGCCTTGGACATGCATTGCAGAATTTGATTTTAAAGTATTAATCATGTCGTGGCCACCAACCCAGTATTTTGTGTTTTTTCATTTGCAAAGCACTTTCCCTGCTAAGTTATCTAGCAACGACTCAACAAAAAATTCCCCTGAAACACAGAAAGCAGAAACTGGTGTGCACATGGTGATGGGGGACATCAAATCTAACAGGTGTGCTCTAAAATCCCTTCCAGCTGGTGCAGAAGGCAGGATTTATTAGCAATGGGCATGATTATATAAGTAAAGAACTTGAGAAATTGTTAGGGGGAATGGGATTTATTTAACTCCATTGTTTAGCAGAAATGACACAGTCTATAGGCTCATCACTGACATAAATAAAAAAGCCTTAAAGCAAAATATGGGTGGCTGCCACTACCACCATGTGCCACTTCAGATGAAAACATATATAAGCAAAATATTTTTAGATAACCTCAGATGAGAAATATTGCATCACCATCTTTGAATTTTGGTCTGGTCTTAAAATACAAGTCGGTTTTTATATAAATGTAACTGTGCTTAAAAACAAGAACTGATGCTTGTGTACCAGTCTATTTGCAATGCTATGGATCTAAGAAACATGCCCTGGGATTTGGTTTCATTCCTGTTATTAGTGGAGGTAATTTATTCAGTGTTGTAAACAAATGCAGCTCTTGGAAACTCCCTGAGTGGGGAGGACTTTGGTGAAGGCAGCTTTGCTTTTACTGATACCAGCAGGGAGGTCAGCAATAAAAACCTTAATGTCTTCTTATCTCAAGTGGAATACTTCAAACCTCCTACAACGAATTCCATTCTCCTGATGCCCACGTGGGAATTTAGAGAGATACAGAACAGAACAGAACAGCAGAGATGCTGAGCAGGTTTGAGCTGCAGAAGTGAGAACCTCCTCGTGGCTTCTCCAGCACGCCAGCACCTCTCCTGCTGATCCACAGAAGAGATGCTGGGATCATGTGGGTTTCTCCCTTGAGATGAGGCTGATGATGGCACAGCAGGACTGTCTCAGAAGTTTCAGTAACACAATAAAAGTCTCTGTGCTCTGAAATAGAAATTAGGAGACTAATGGGACTCGGGGTTTCTCAACAGACCGCAGCCTTGTTGGTTTATTGCACACAATTTAGTGATAGTCATACCTTTCACAGGGTGCAAAAGTGCCTTTTTTTTTTTTTTTTTAATAACAGCTACAGAAAATCAATAGATTTCATGAGTTCAATTAATCCCTGCAGCTGCTGTGCCAGAGTCAGAAGGAAACAAAGAAATTTTCCATTTCTAAGCTGTGGGACTAAGTTGGGGTCTGTAGAGGAGGATGGTCCTTGAGTAGCTTAAACTGTGGTTCCATTTAAGCAGGTTTTCCTGTCATTTGTGATTTTTTTAGGGTAAGCCTTTGTACTTATAAAGGTAAGCCAGTGTTAGACTATGCTCTGAACTAACAGAGTCGTGCAGTTGTTTGTATTTAAATGTGTTGGACATTCCTTAGCTACAAAGCCACCAGGATTTAGGTTTGGATAATGGATCTAAGTACTCAAGACAGCCCCTTTTTGCTGCACTACACGGAGGTTCATGCTAGAAGACTTCCTCCCTTCTGCTGGTACCAATTGTGAAGTAATTAGAGGAACATGGACTACTCAAAAATCCATTTTTAGATGTTTTTCCCTGAGGTACTGTGTTTTGTGGCAGTGGATACTCAGCAGGGCTTGGAAAGCCTTTGCAGGCAACTTTCCAGTTGCACATCGTGTCTTCTGCAGGGACAACTGTGTCTGTTATCTGATTCCAGATTAACCCCTGTCACCTGCATGACTGAAACCTGCAAGAAACCTCTTATTTATGGGATATTTCCACGTCCAAACTCTGACCCAGCTTAGACAACCAACTGTTTAACAGGGACCAGGCACCTCTGGCACTGACCTCACTAAAATGTGTGACACTCTACCTACATCTTCTCCAAGAAAAAGGTTAATGTTCCATTTCCCCTCCTAAAGAGCCAGTTTGGGTCCTGCAATGGGCCTATAAAGCTGGGCTTGGCTAATTACTCCGTGGTAAAAGCAGTGACCTCAAGTAGCTCATTGTCCTTTATTGCTGCCTGGTTTTATTCCAGGACAGTTATCCTGGTGTAAATAGATGCCTTTTCACATCACAGACTAAGTAACAGCCTCTGCATTTCCAACTCTCATGTGGGATTTTTTTTTTTTTTTTTTTTTGCCAGTGGCAAATCTGAGCTAAATTTGGAATGTTTATTGAGTGATTCACCTTCTGCACAGCCCAGAGCAGCTGCCTTGTGACAACATCACTTCCCAAAAAAAAGCAGTTTCTACAAAGGCACGACAGGGTGACAAAGTGAGGACAAGGAATGCACCAGGGAGCCAGAGGGACAGTGATGAGCCTCAGTTCAGTGCTGAGGTTCTGAACAGGAGACTTGGGGCCCTCCAGGCAGAGGGAGCATCCTTTTGTCAGACTCTGGTGAGGGGTTTTTCAGCAGCAGAATCACAGAATGGTTTGAGTTGGAAGCGACCTTAAAGATCACCTTCTTCCACTCCCCTGCCATGGGCAGGGACATCTTCCACTGTCCCAGGTTCCTCCCAAGCCCCATCCAGCCTGGCCTTGGACACTTCCAGGGATGGGACAGCCACAGCTTCTCTGGGCACCCTGTGCCAGAGCCTCACAATCTTCACATATCTATTGCATATCTTCCACACATTTAACCTAAATTTCCTCTCTTTCAGTTTGTTCCCATTGCTCCTTGCCCTGTCACTCCAAAGTCTCTCTCCAACTTCCCTGTAGCATCTTCAGGTCCTGGAAGGTGCTGTGAGGTCTCCACACAACCTTCTCTTCTGCAGCCTGACCAGCCCCAAACATTCCCAGCCTGAAGGAAAACCACTCCACTCCTCTCCAGCCATCAAGACAGGGCAGGAAAGGGCAGCTCTGAGATCGCTGATCTCCTGGCATGTGAGCAGCTGGTTCCCTGCCCTGTGTTGTCACTGGGCACATGGCAGAGCCTGGCAGCCCCAGGAGCTGTTGGTTCCTCCTTGTTGGGAGCTCAGATCAGTTTGTATTTTTCAACATTGACAACTGCGGCTGCCAAACCTGATAATGAAAAATTGCAAGTCAAATAACCCCTATTAGTCTGTCAAAGGTTGATGGAGCTGGTATTCTCCTTTCCCCATTGTGAACGACTCCCATTGTTGGGAGCTGACAGGCGAATCTCGGCAGAAATATGGACTCTCTGTGAGAGCTATTTATAGCAACATATGACAATGCAGGGCTGGAATATGCATGCTGAGGCATTGCCTGGCATGTGCAACAGCCCCCTGGTGCAATTCCTGGGTTGCAAGGAAAAATTCCATTAAGATAAGAACATCTGAGGGACCTAGAGACAGGTGAGATATGGGGAAGTGGGGAGGAACGATGTGGGGGTTGTTATGGCACGGCACAACAGCCTGGCTGGGTACAACAGCCTTTTAGGGATGAGGAGAGAGCACATTTATCAACAGTGCATGAACAGGAAATGGCAGCTTCGTGTTTATTTTGCTCAGCTTTGCTTTTTTTTTTTTTTTTTTTTTTTTTTTTTTTTTTTGTGGTTTTTTGTTCGTTTGTTTCATTTTGTGATCAGTTAAAAAGCAAACCAAGTCTGTGCGTGGATGCCAGAAGAAGAGGATGATCAATAGGAACTACAGCAGGATGGATGGCTGCAGGAGGGAGTCAGAGACTCCCTGACAAATATTGAATATTAGCTGGGACTGGGCACCCAGTGTGCTCCACGTACACAGAGACAGATCCAGGCTTTGCAGCAGAGTCAATAAACCCAGAACAAATCCCAAAGATGAGGATCAAAGGAATGATTTCAGCAGTTTCTGGAGGACCGGTGACACTTTGGGAAGACAGAGTGCAAAGGCAGGATGGAAGAGCCAGCTCAGGTGAGCATACACTGGAACAATTAAACCCCATGCAGATGGCCTTTCCCCTCCTCCTTGGATGCCAAAATTAATTTGGGAGAGTGGAGTCCTCAGTGCCACAGGTCCCCTCCACAGCACACCTTTCTCTGTGGGCAGCTGGTCCTCTCCAAAACCAAAAAGCAGTTCCTGCTGCCTTTACCAGATGTGTTCTGATACACATGGCTTTGAAAAGAGAGGAAAAGAAAAGGAAGTGAAGGGAAAGGATAAGAAAAAGCAGTACCAGGATGGTGCTTTGGGTGAGTGTTTGCTCCTCGTATTTGAAGCTGCTGCATATTGAAATCCTCTGCTATGTCCTATCTGCATTAGCCACAGATAAAGAGGCAAAGCAAGCTAGCAGTTCACCTGGCACTTGGGTAACCAGATTTCTGAGTTTTCACTCTTCTTTCTCATTTTTCTCATCTGTGAAACCCTTCAGGAGCTGGTGAACAGCAGCATTTTGTATTGTTGGCAGAAGGTGCTTTGCACATTGCCCACCCTGCAGGTCAGGGCTCACTGCTGCTCTGGGGGATTCTCATTCCTGCCTCGCTGCTGCCATAGAGCCTTGATACTTTTGAACCCTTTGGTGGATCAATTAAAAGGGTGAAAACCAAAGTTCACAGGACAAGAACTCTGCAGAGGTGAGTCACTATGTGGTAACAGCGTAGGCAGTGGAAATGCAGCCAAGTTCCTTCTTCCCCCAACCCAGCATCAATTTTACAAAGCTCCTGCAGTTTCCATTCACTCACTTGATAGAAAACTTCTGAGCATACAGATAACAACACATTTATAGGCATCAAATAGTTACCTCTAATGCTAGATACTATTATTGTACACAGATAAGATACAACAGACACCCGTGTAAAGGAAGGAGGCTCAGACTGATAAAACTCCACAAGCACAAAGAGCAGCTTAACACTCACCAGCCCCTTGGGCTCTCGTTACCAGCTCCTTTAAACTAAAAAGAAACACCAAAAATTGGGAGGAAATCTTTAAAATCCTTGAACACTTACAGCAGCAAGGTCACCAAATTCCACCCAAGCCACCCTCACCTCTTGCAGTCAGACACACAAGTTTGGGTTTCCTCTCATCTCACCAGCTTGGTGTTTTCTTCTCTTTCTTGCCTAATTTTCCACTTATCAGAAGAGTAGTGTGCATAGGAGGCAGTCTGTATGCACAACAATTTCTGTATGATTTAAAATCATTAAAACCTTAAACAGTGTGATTTCAGGGGTGAAGCTGGTCTTAAAGCAAGGATCTCAGTTCTAATCCTGGATGAATAATTAGCTGATTCAGACGTGTATTTATGGGGACAATAGAGTTCCACTGGGCAGAAAGACACCAAAATAATGACAAGTGAATTACAGTGTGTCCTCCTTGCCATCCCAAATGTTGTGGGATGTCCCCCAGCTCTCCACAGGCACAGGAGAGCCCCCCAGACCAGTAACCCCTCTGGGAAGTGCAGCTGCAATGACACTGCTCACAGAATAAAATGTCAATATTTGGTTCTAAAACCATTTCTCAGAGGTTCAGAAAATACAAACACAGTAAAATTTGTCTTGGTTCAGGTGCAGACCTGCCAAACTTGCAAGCCACTGGGAGGACAGCACACTTACAAATCTCTGCATGGAATAAGAATTACTGGTTTAGTTCCTTAAGTACATTAAATTAGAGAGTTTTGACTTGGAATCAATAGGAAAGCTCAGAAAGTTAAATATAGAACAACACAACAGATTATGCAGAAAATAATCCTTGGGAATTTTTGCACTTATGCAATACTGGAAGATTTTATCTTCTCTCTGACTGAACCTCTTAGCTCATTAAAAGTCAATATTTTGGTCTATTACTGCATTTTATACAGCAGTGCTGAGCCCATAAATGTGACAGGGGGCCTGTGAGTAGCAGCACTGGGGGGTGGCAATAAAAAATATACAGCAGGGCACTGTGTCTTCACCAAGGAGGAAAAGTTGTTCTCTACACAAATCTCAGGAGATTAAGCAATGGAAAAGTGTGTCAGACAGCAGGATTTCACGGTCCAGAAACTCAAAAATAAGATAAAACTCCAAAATCGAATTACCACTCCTGCCAATAAGCTATTACTGTGCAGTTATTAAATACACACAGACATTCCTATGACCACACTGCACTGTAAATCACACTTGCAGACAGTTCATTTAATGAACTGTGTTTGAGTAGACAATCTGTTTGGGATTATATTAAATATATAACTCCACTTGCTAAGAAATGCATTCTTAAACTTCCTTGCAGTCCTCTCTTTAAAAAAGGAGGAGAGGAGAAGAACAAATCATCATTGCCAAGTGGCAATTTTCAGTTTCAAAAAGCAGCAAGTGGGAACCAAATCTTAATTTAATCTAATAATTTACCTTTAAAGAATTTATCCTGTAGAGCTGGACGATAGCCCAGAAGACAAAATACGCAGAATTTCTCCTGAAGTTTTTAGTAATTAAAATATTGCACCGTTGACTTAATTTACTTGAGTTGCAGGAAATGCTCTTGCCTTGAAATGCACTCTGAGGATGCAAACACAACATGCAGTGTCCTTCCAGCTGCTCCTGTGCCACAGACATTCCCAGTGCCTGGAGCTGGCACTCAGATGGGTCCTACCTCATCCCCAAGCATCCTTCTGGTTTTTCCCAGGGAGCCAGAACCTTCCTGGGGGGGGGATTTCCCTCCCCTTTTGCAGTCCAAGGCTTTGGGGTAACTTCTCAGCAGCAATTGGTGATGATGCCTGACCCAGATGTGCTGCAATCCCAATTGTTTTTGTTTTTTTTTGCTTGGCCACCCTCTCCCAGGGCCACTGTGTCACTGGATTGGTGTAAAACCAGGAGGAGAAGGTAAGGAAAGTGCCTTCCCCAGAGACTGAACCGTGCCAGGGGTGGTACCCGATGGAAGCAGGGACAATGTGGATCCTGGAGCTGCAATGTGTGTTTTATGAGCAGGGGAGATTGAAATGCAATGCACAATCTCACACTGCAGGGGTTTAGCCAGAATCCATTAGGATTTAGGTGCAGATTCTGCTGGAATAAAGGAAGGTGTCTTATCAGGGATCTGCTGCCTGGGGGTTTTTTGTATTCTCCTGGTGGCTCCCAGCTCTCCTCTGCAACATCAGTTTTTAAATCCAGTGTGGAATCAGGCTCTCCTGGCAGAGAGGTGTGAGGACACCAGCCCTGTCCCTACCAAGGGGTACATGGACAGTCCCACACTGGCCCAGAAGCTTCAAGGACACCATTTCTGGGCCTGATAAATCAAGTTAAAGAGCATCTCTGAATGCTAAGCCAGATGGATCACTTGAATGGCTAAACACCCTAATACATCTTTTTGAGAAAAGATATTGGCTTGTGCAATGAAACAGATAATTGACTATTCCATGGAAACTGTTAGGGCTTTACCTCTGGGATCAGCAGGAACCCATCTCTCTTGCTTGCAGAGGAAAGCCAGCAAGTCTTTGGGTTTGATTTTATTCCCCTTTTTTTTCTTTCCAGAGGAAGATTTCGAATAGAAACCAAGCCCAGGCTGCTCTTCCTGGTCAATCCCCACTGATGCACCACAATAATCTGGGACTGAGTGTGAGTGCTGCAGCCCCATCAGGCACTGCAAATGATCTAAACTTCCAAAAAAACCCATGGGTACAGGGTAACCAGTCCTCCATCCAGACAGGTCTGACAAACAGGAGCTCTTCAAATCCCCATCAATCTCAGCAAACCCTCCCTCACTCCATCAACAACCTGAATCCAGTGTTTTCTCTCTGATCAGCTGCTACACTGATGGATATGGAAAATACCTGTTTTTTCCTGGACTGTGATAGAAGGAGGTGAGAGGAAATAATCATGCCACCCCCACCTTCTCTGGCTCTTCCCTTTTCCAAATACATCAGCTCCACAGTTTATAAAATTGTGGTGGTTTTTGTTGGTTTTGGTTTTTGTTTTTTTTTTTTTTAATAATAGTAGAAAAAAAAAGAATGCAATTCAGGTTATGGAGCTGTAATTCCAGGCAGAGCTCCACCAAACCCATGGGCCTCTTAACAGTTTATTCCTGTGGTTTCTCAGGACACGAGCTCCTTGATGGAATTACAGTGCTGTCATTCAAGTTGCTTGTTATTTGTTCTGTATGTAAATAAAGGGAATGCATTTAAAGGGCTGCACTAATGTATTCAAATATTTGTAGATAATCCACTGTAAATCTCCAGACTGGAGGATTTTGCATAAATGCTTGAATCTGTAACAGCTAGGAGGGAATTCCAACTCCCTGATCGAGTAAATTACACAAAAAAATAGCAGGATGATTATACCAAGCCCATTAATATTCACAATAAGTTTTGTCTGTCAGCATTCAGGACTGAATGCAAGGGTTTCATCCCTCTCAGTATTTGTGTGGCAGGAGGAGAAGCCATCCATAATCAGGGTGTAACAATACAACCAATACACATTTCATTGTTACAGAGCACACCAAAACATAAGGAACTGGGCTGCTTATTGTATTTACAAATAGTTTTCAAGTGAGTTTTAACAGTTGATCAGCTGAGAATTTTTACTGTCCAAATATCCCTTCTCTCCACATTTTGGAAAGTTAGAGAGAGGTTCTGACAGCCCTGAGCCACTCAGATCTCCCACAAATGGCTCCTAAATTTATCTACCAGGAAAAGGTCCCTCTCCATCAGTAAAGGTGTTAATAATATATACACGTATTATTAACTGCACTTATTTTCATTTCTTGCCCTGGAGTCATCATTAGTGAAGATTAAACATGCATAAATCAGTCTCTCCTAAATTAGTGAACATCAGCAAATGTCACCTTGTTGAAATGAAAAGTTATTTATTTATTTGCCTCTTCATTTATTTTTTTATTTTCCCAAAAACTGGATGGTGCTGAAAGACAGATAAAATTGTATCACACCATATATATTTTTTTTTAGCCAGGTCACTGGACTGCATCCCATAAGTCTCTCATTCTAAACCAGGGGAAACACCAAGGTCAGGTCTGGAATTTTTTGGCCACATGTCTTATACACCTTAATTTCACTAAAAAATCCTGTGTGGTGTGGAAATCTTACATGGAGAGGACCAAATTCTATCTTCAGCTACTTCTATACTGTACTGTGCCAATCACTGGAAGTTTGTACAGGTATAATAGAGAGAGGAGATTAGCTGTCAATATTGCAAATAAAAACTAATTAAGAGCGAATGGTTTAATGATAGAGGCTCATATTTCAACATTGCCAGTTCCTGCTATTTTATCACGAGTCTCTTGGAGTTTATTTGAAAGTCTTTCTCCTGAAATAAGGTGATTACATGAGTATCTCACCATCATTAAGCAGGAGTAATTTCCCAGCCTTTCAGCTGCAGAGGAAGATGTCAGCTAAGTGCACCTCCAAGGCTCACAAATGAAAACATTCCATGTTTTATTAATCTCACTCATTTTTGAGGGCCTGCTCACATTATTAAACGTTCAGGGTTGACTACTCCGAGACAGCAGAAGTACCAGAGACATCCCAAATACCAGGAGGCTCTTTGTCCTTTCAAGGAGGGGAATGCTGGTGCTGTTTATTCATCACTGCTAAGTTTAGCAGAGCTCCAGGCACGATGTATTAAGAAATGTTGTTATGTTGATTTGCATTTCTGCTGATTATTTCCAGGGAGCTGTCACCTCCAACGCTGCCAGACAGAATCAGCTCCCACAAAGGGCACTGGACAGACAGGCATGGAGGGGTCAGACCTGAGATCAGGCCAACAGAGTGGTTCTAAACACCCCACCTTAGGGAAAAAACCATGGGAATTCAACATCCTTCCAGATCATGGCTGCCCAAATGAGTTATGCACACATTGGGATGATCTAGGGATGGAAGTGCACACATCTGTTCCCTGTATTGCATCTGCAGCATCTTGCCTCCTCTTGTCTACATCTCCTTGCTGATCCAGCTTTTTCCTACACACAGTTAATTAATCTGGGTGAGGTTCTGAAAGCCCTTTCGCTGCCTGGCAGCTTGGACTCTGGAAAGTCCATTTTTAAGGGAACATTTCCCCACCTGCAGCCACCTGGGGACTCTCTAATTCCAGTTTTTCTCCTCTGAGATCCTCTGGCCATCAGCAACACACCTTCCCTTTTAGGGGCTTTGGCTGGTTTTTTAAGGGAGCTGCCTGGACCCCCAGAAAACACCAGTGGCACTGCCAGAGTCCCAGTGAGAGGGTGGCAGAGCAAGGAAGGTCTGGAGTGGTTTTGGCTGAAGTGGCCCTGGGTCACCAAGAGCCTGGGCTTGCTGTTATCCCAGCACTATAATTTGGGACAGGCCAGGTAATGGAGATGAGCTCTAAAATCTCTGATCTCCTCCCTTCTGATGATAAAATCTCCTCACTGATGATAAAATTCAGCACATTCAGAGCTGTGCTGAGATGGGGCATTGATCTTGACACCCTCACTGGCTTTGCAGTGTTGATGCAGAACAACAGGAATATTGCAAAATTCACCAGTAGCAAAATCAAAATATTATCTTCAAAATAATGCTTTAAAAGTCAATTATTCTATCAATTATCTAGTCAATTATTTACAAGTCAACTATTTCTATCAAGTTCGAGGGAAGTACCTTTGGATACACCACGGACTCACCCCAGAACTGGAGCTAAAAGCGGGTTTGTTTTTGAATGGATCAGTTCTCTTTCTCAGTTAGAACTGCTAGAAACATTTGCTGTAGACCTAGGAAATACAGTTCCCTTTAACAGCCTGACAGTATCCTGTGCACACCAGCAGATTATTTTGTGTACCATTCCCCTTGAGCATCAGCTGGGAGAACACACCCACATACCAAGTAAACAAACACAGGGGTGGAATACAGGGTATAAATAACGGGAGGAGTTTAGTTCACATTGCTCCCCCATTCCATGCTGGGATAAGGCAGTCTGCTCTTAGTCCCATCCACCAAAGCTCTTCTATCCATAGAAATGATTAAAAATTAACTAAGCAAGGAAGACAGATCGACTTTATCGGGTACTGCTTAGACCAGATTAACATTCCACTGACACAGGGGAGTTCAAAGTTCAGGTTCCTGCATTACTGGAAGTTTAATTTTTAATCTTTCTTTAATAGTTAAGGTCTAGAGGAGTGCCCTAGATAGGTCCTGCCCTGACATGAAGGAACCTCAGGCCATAAACTTCAAAAGCATGGATGATGGGCATCTGATGTTCCCCAAAAGAAGAAAGAGCTCTTGCCTGCTGAACTAGAGATACTCCTGGAATTAATCACGTCTCCACTGCTCTTGTTTTGACTAAACACATCATCCTGCTCCAAAGGATAAATGCAAGGGGTGAGAGACAAGGAGAGAGGCCTCAAGAGTCTGCTGGGACTCTTGTGTTCACACCTGGTGGCTGCTGCCACCTCTAAGGACCAGCTCTCAAAGCACCTGTACCTTCCCCCAGCTCAAAGTTTGAGTACATCAATGACCAGAGGAGCAGCCATCCCCTGGAGCCAGGCTGGGAGAGCTGGGGGTCAGTTCAGCCTGGGGAACAGAAGGCTCTGGGGGCACCTTCCAGTGCCCAAAGGGGCTGCAAGAGAGCTGGAGAGGGACTTGGGACAAGGGCCTGGAGTGACAGGACACAGGGAATGGTTTCACACTGCCAGAGGGCAGGGTTAGGTGGGATATTAGGAAGGAATTGTTCCCTGTGAGGGTGGGGAGGCCCTGGCACAGGGTGCCCAGAGAAGCTGTGGCTGCTCCTGGATCCCTGGCAGTGCCCAAGGCCAGGCTGGGCAGGGCTTGGAGCACCCTGGGACAGTGGGAGCTGTCCCTGCCCATGGCAGGGGGTGGCACTGGATGAGCTTTAAGGTCCCTTCCAACCCAAACCATTCCATGATTCCATGACAAAGCCAGCAAGTATTTGTGACCTACACTCACTTTTACCAACACTGTTATGTCTGACCCCTCACTTCACAAAGTCCCAGCAGACAAACTCTCTTAAAAATTCGGGATGTTCCACATTTCTGCCACTATTTTATTGCCTGCCTTTACTGTATTTCTAACAGTTGCTTAGAATTACTTAACATCAGCAAATCCTAAGCAACAAATGTTTTACACATGACAAATCCTTTGCCTCTGGCGTTTTCAGAAGTTCACATTTTGTCTCACACAGCAGAGCCTGGGTCAGACTCTCACATCAGCTGCTGCAAAGGTTACAGGAGAAATAAGGGACCTTGTCTCCCACTCAGCCTCACTCTCCTTTCAAAACCAAATTGATTGCTCTTGGATGGGGATGGGGGACATTCCATGCCTTCCCATATGGAGAGCAGATTCTATGTGTTGAGCATGCCTGTGAGGTAATATTTCAGCTGAATCTACTGTCTGTCACATCTGGTATTTTGAATAATCGTTTAAGTGAACCGTAAATTAAATTAAGCCAAGCCAGTGTCATAAACCTAAAGTGCAATTCCAAAGGTTCTCCCATATGAAAAAGGAGTTGGCTTTAGAAGGCTTTAACATCCTGACTCTGAGAGCCTTAACTGCAAATAAATCAACAGCCTGAGTGCTTGTACCCGTGGAACAGCCCCCCAGAGTGGCTTAAAAATAAATACTTGTGAGAAAGTGTCAACGTGGCTGGATTTTCCTTCACAGACACCTGCCACCAATGAAGGGCTTCTGCTGGTGACAGCCAGGGTAGGTAGGAGACTGAACTGGAGGTATCAGGGGAGACAGGATCCTGGTGGTGCTTCCCTGGGCCTGCCAGGTTGGCTCTGAAGGAGCAGGAGACACTGGCTGCCCCCTCCAGCTCTGGGGGCAAAGGACCTGCAGGAAAGGTGAGGTTGTTTTATCTGCCTGACACTGGGATGGAGTGACTGCTGTCCAGAGCAGCTGCTACCCAGGGAGCTTTGGATGTGCCCCAACCTTTCCTCCCATCTCCTGGAGCTGAATAGCTCCACTTTCAACCAAAAAACCACAACCTCACAGTCAGGGAACAAAAAGCAGCAGCTCATTTGTAAGCTTGTCCTTGGGAATGCTCTCCACAGCCTTGTGAATGCAACGATTTCAGCCAAAGGATTGTCTTTCCCTGCACCTCTCACAGCCCTGAGCACCACGTTTTACCAATAAAGGGCTAATGAACCACAACAGTTGTTCATATGTTTTCTTACTCCTTCTCTGAAATGTCACAATAAATCTATATTGCTGGGTAACAGCAAGCAGATGGATATTGTAGCTCGTAATTTGGCATAGGTGTTTCTCAATCAAGGCAGAGATTAATTCTCCCCAATGATAACCAGCTCTCTGGTTTGTTGGAGCCCATTATCATTTTCTGAAAGGTTTTTCTGGGGACAAGGGTAAAAACCAGCTCTCTTTGTCCTATTGCTTTATCCATTACAAAGAGAATGAGGGATGGATTTCTGGAGACAAGGTGAGTTAACCACAGAAAATGACATCTCAAATAAACATAGAAACAATAGCAAATAATTCCTAGAAACACTTTTTGATGGAGTACATGGATTCACAGAATGGATCTCCTGTTGCTTTGTGAGCAGCTCAGGCATTCTGTTTAGGATTATCATTTCCTCAATGAGACTGAAAAATATATATAAAAAAACAGATCAAAAGAAATAGCTATTTTTCTGAGATGTCTTACAATAGCAAAAGGTATTTTTTTCTAAAACCTTCAAACTAAATAGCAGAATAGAAAAACCATATGGATTTTACTAGCTGGGAAAAATAAAATGGGAACACAGTGTCACTGCTCATGACAGGGAAAGAACTAAAATTTGTAAGTGAATGTAAAACCTGACAAATAAACTGAGCTTCACTCCTGACTTCCAGGCCCTGCCTTGTCCCTGGTCCTGCAGGAGGTGTGTAGCATCTTTGGGAATTTACATTTCCTCACTGATCTTCCTCTGATCTCATGATTTCATTAAATACTCCTAAAAACATTCCCTTAAGGTATTTGTTACCCTTGAATTTTGTTTGCTAATGAGCTCCTAATTGTGGCATACCAAGTTCATCAACTACTGCACTTCTATAAAACAAAGAGGTACTGCAGCTAATTACTTGTTAAACTCATTACCAGAGCTCTGCTACTGCAAAATTTCGTAGGTGTTGAATTTTCCAGCTGACATCCTGCTGCAGGACAGGGGGGTGAGGACTTGAAGTGATAAAACAGCAATGAGACGGGGTTTTTTTCCTGCATCTCTCACCACCTCCAGTGGGGCATCTCAGAGCACCCCCAGACAATCCCTGAAGTCCAGGGAAGCCTCTGCACTGACCCTTGTGGGCCCTGGGTGGGATCAGCACAGGTAATCGACAAGTTTTCACTCCCTGCACACTAGAGAAGAATATATTAGTAGAAAATTAATAGCTCAGTTGGTTATTGATTAACAGAAATGCTACAGTGCTCTTAGGATTTCAAATTGCTCCTGATGAATGGAAGAGGGAAGGGAATGCAAAGAGTGATCTCACTGTGTTGGGAGGAGCAGGGGACTGCAGCAGTGTCCTACCCCTTGCCCTGGAAATGGGGATCACCCAAGCCTGACTCAACAGGGAACCTGAACTGCAAAATAAATACCTGTATCAATCCTGGGGCTAAGACACTGCAGGATTCTGCCCCAAGAGATAATTCTAATTATTTAATCTGTTGGGTGAACATTTCATTCCCTTTCCTGCCTCGCTGTCATTGCAGGAGCTCAGGTGTCTGGTGTGAGCCTCTCTAACTGGGGAGGATCCATCCCAAAACCAGCATTTTATCCACTGTGGTGGGTAATAGTCACTCCTGTCCATTCCCACCCTTTCTTTCTACTCCCTGCTCCAGTGCATCAAGGTTAAGGAATAATGAATAATCAATAAGGCCACATATCCACCAGAGAAAAATGTTTCAGCCTGAACACGAGAGCCTGAAAAAGATTTAAATACAGTTTTGTGCCATCCACTCCAGCTTTGCTAGTATGAGCTGTGAGTCAGCATCCTCTTCTAAACCACTGCAATTGCCACATCCTCCAAGAACAGGTCCTGCAGTGCTTCCCACAGCCCCTGGGAACTCAGGCTCCTGGGAAGAGGTAGAAACCAGGAATGAAGGAAAAGAATTACTGACACTGCTCAAGTGCTCACCCAGCAATGGCATTCCTCAAACTTGTGCAGATTGGATCAAAAATTCCCTTCTAAGGAATGTCTGCATGCAGGGAAGCCAAGCAGAGCACCCTCCAACACTGGCATTAGTGTTATATCTGTGTATTTATTCTCTATATAGAGCCAATAAACCACCAGAACTGACTCTGTAGAAAAAGGGAGAATTAGCTTTCCAAAAATGCAAGTGATTCTTCGGACTAAAATGTTTTGGAAAGAGGGAGTGTCTTTCCAATTCTGCTCCTGACCAGCTCTGGAAGTGAACAGGGTCTTTGCTCCCTGAGCAACGTGTAACAAATCTGCCCTGCAGTGAGGCAAAGAGACTGAAAAAAACTTGTGAATCTCCAAGGTAAAACTATTCTATTACAAAATCACATTGCTATGCAGTACTCATTCTTCTGCCTATTTAAGCTGAATGTGAATGCAGGCTGCTATAATCTTGTATTAGAAAGAAAACACTAAAAAAAAAAAAAGCCCAAAAGGAAATACCAACCTCTACTAGAGATACAATCAAAACAGAGTTTAATTATTTGCAGGCAGTACTCCACCATGTATCACAGTTATTCATTTATACTTAAAAAAATAATAACCCTACTCTATTTGATAGTTGGTGATACTGAATTAATAATATGAGCAAGTCAGGAGGAAGTTAATGTAATCCTCAATTTGCTTTACATCTTCAGAGTCACCTAGGGCACTTTACAAGGCAGGTAATATTATCACAGCTGGACACCTTGGTAATCTTCTGAGGTCTTTTTCCTTTTCAAAAGAAATGTTACAGATTTACCCCGATACTGCTAAAATAGCTGTTAATTTACTTCAAAAGATGAAAGGAAACAGGTGAATTAACAGAGCCTTGAACTTCATCACACTGAACAGAAATTCCAGCAGGGCACAACACAAATGGGACCAGCCACGGGAACCTCCAGCCACATCTCCCCTTTTAAGGGGAGGTTTGGATCCAGCTCCTCCATCCTGGCTTTTTGTTTGCCCTGTGATCCAAAGCTGTGGGATTTGCAGAAGATGGCAGGTGCTCCTCAAGAGCTGATTTGCTACTTGGAAACCTCAGCTTTGAGGCTGAAACTGAAAAGAGAGGTGACAAGGACCCCAAAACTTCACCATTCCTCTCTTCAGTCTGGTGTCCAGAGTCTGGACACCACTTGGAAAGCTGAATGGGTTCAAAATACCAAGACCAGGATGGACTGCAGGAAACCACTGCCAGCTTTCCCTGTGTCCAAGGAGCCAAACACTTGATTTAAACCAGTACAAATTATGTCCTTTCTACAGAGGACAAATGTAAGATTTGCTGTCAGCTGGGAGAAATCCTGCAGCCATGAAGTGCCTGAGCAACACCCACTGCACCTGCCCAGGTGGGGCTGCTCAAAGCCCCAGGTGCTGCCCATCCTCTTGAGCTCCCCATGACCCCACCAGTACTTTCTTGTGGGCAACAGGTAAAAGAATTCCTAATGTACTCCACAGAAAAAATACTGTTGAAATAAATTTCAAGGTATTTGGTGATCCTGTTTATCCCCATGTTGCCAAAAGTCAATCTCACATGAACATTCCTCTCAGGCTCACTCTTCAACTTCTATGGGATACTATTGCCTGCTCTTTAAATAGATCTTAAAAAAACTTTCTTTTTTAAATATATAACTCATTTACACACATTTACATATCAGAAAAGCCTAATCAAAACCTCCCTGATTTCCATGTCACCTGTCATAGATGTTTTAGCAATCAGCGAGCTTATATAAAAAATGAAATCAAAATATATTTGTCTTCTTACATAAACTGTTATAGCAATATAATGTAAAAAGTTAGAGATCTAAATGACACTGTAAAAGCTGTAAAAGCTGGAATGATTGATTTCATAATGTTTCCAAGAATTATAAATAACCTTTAAGTTCTCCACTGCTATGATTTGCATAAGCAATCGAGAGTTCATTAAGTAGGGATTAAAACAAAGCTGAGGCAGTGCTGGGGACTTGGTCTGAGCAAGGACCTGGGACAGTCAGTGCTGCTCCAACTTCAGCTCTCCCAAAAAAGCTGCTACAGATCGTGTTGGGTTTGGGTGGTGAGGTTTTGGTAGTGGGGAGCCAGTGCCAGCCAGGATCAACCCAGCACAGATTCCCCAGATCAGCCCTGGGGTTACACTGAGCTCTGGAAAAGCTGTGAAAATGATGTATAAACCAGGGGGTGTCAGCCTGAAACCGTGTGGGAACTCCATAGGACCCCCAAAGGAACTTGGAATCATGGAATATAATCACAGCATCACTAAAGCTGGAAAAGACCTCCAGGATCATTGGAGTCTAACCTCCAAAATCACAGAGTCCAACTGCTGAAACTTCATAGCACCTTACAGGAAATTCACGGGAATTTCTACAATTCCTCCTAGAATTTCTAGAATTCCTCCAAGAATTTTCCACCACTGCCAAGGGTGGAATTTCCCCTCGGTGAGCACCCACACAGCATCACAACCACACACATGATTTTGTGGCCTTTCCTACCTGTGTAAGGGCTCTGAGCTGCAGCTCCAGGTAGTGGTTATGGGGCATGAAAAGGGAGGATGGGAACACAGGGGAAGGAATGAAGACAAGGGAAGATAATTGAAAGTACCAGTGCACTAGTTATGTTGCATATATCTAATGTAATTAGTATTAATAAGCTGTCAGTCAGAAGATGTAGTTGTTAAAAGGCAGTTTCAATGGGGGAAAATTATAATTGAACTCCTCCATGTATTTGTCTGTATTATTTATTCTGTTGTTTTTTCAGTTCACTGCTACAGGTTCGTGTTTAGCAGAAGTGGAATTGAAGAAGTAAATGGAGTTTTTTGTTTATTAACTAAGAAAAGAATTATCCCCTACTGCTCTCAGCAAGGCTAGCCATAGGAGAGAGGCTCAGGGAAGTTCAGTGGGTCAGTTCTGCACCTGGTTCTCTCTCAAACCACAATGTTTTCATTCTATAACTTTACATTAATTCTGTTCTGATATATACACTTGGTCCTGTGGTACCTGGTACTGCTGCTCCTTTATTCTCTACTAATGCTCTACTAATTCTCTACTCACTCCAGATGCTCTCATGATTTAACACTGCAGTTCCTAAAGCTGGTCAAATCATGTGCACTGAATAACATATTCAGTAATTCCCTTCCCTTTTTTTTTTAAAAATTTTCAATTGTCTGCAAGCAGTTTACAGCATTTCCCAAAGCATCTGTAATGAGAAATTAGTCACTAAATATTTTATACAAATAGTTATTTAGGCTGTATCTCGATCACAAGCACTTTGCTGCAGATTCAGGTGGGACAGAAGGATTTGGATTGGATTTGTACTTGTAGCAGTAAATTGGCCACATGGATACAGCTTTTTCTCTCTGCTCTGCAAAGCAGCCCTCATGACAACAGCTGGGGTACTCTAGGCTCCAGCATTCCAAGTTAAAGTTACATTAGCTGTGATTGCTCTGCAATATCCCCAGTACATCACCTGCACTGGAAGCATTCTTAAATCTCAGAACTACATAAAAATATCCCATTCCTATTTTACAGAGTCTGATGTGACTTTGGGTGCATGGAGGAGGTCTTGACCCATGGAGAAATCCTGAATTTTATCCCCAAGGTCAAGAAACTTGGACAGAGAGCCTCACTCAGGTTAATTTATATATTAAGAAGTTTTGGTGACACTGGCACAGGTCACCCAGAGAGGTGGAAGCCCCATCCCTGGAAACATCCAAGGTCTGGGTGAGGCTCTGAGAGACCTGATCCAGGTGAAGGTGTCCCTGCTCATGGCAGGGGGTTGGACTAGAAGGCCTTTAGAGGTTCCTCCCAACCCATTCTGTGATTCCATGTGCCTGGTCCCTCAGCAGCTCCTCCAGCACAGTCCTCTGCCTCCCATCACTCCTCATATCCCAGTGGAGCACTGGGAGTTAATGTTAACACCAGGAATTTCTCTTCTGTGTGTCACATAAATAAGAAATGCTGCTTTTTTTTTGGTCACCTGGTGAATTTAAGGAATCTGTAAGTCACAAACCCTTGGCAGCTTGGCACAGAGGCTGCTGTGACTACCACCACCAATTTTCAATTCTGACTTTGTACAGTGCCAGAGGAAGGAACAGCTCCCATCAGCTCCTGTTACCCAAATGAAACATTCCTGAACTGGTACCAGTCCAGATGAGGGACAGGAGACATTTTGTGACTCAGGCTATTAAAGGGAAAAATAGATCTTAGAAGACATTAGGAAGAAAAATGGGAACTGGGATGCTACCAGGGCCTGTGTCCAACCCCCTGCCCTGTGTGGAACCCAGGGTGGGGCTGCAGAGAGGCCAGAGCTCTGGCCTGGCCAAATCCCATCTCTCCCGTGGCTTGATGTGACTAATTTGGATTGCTATGGCTGGAGGGCTGTTTGGAAAATGCTGATTGTTTTCTGAGTGTAATTGATTGGGATCATTTGCTGCAGCCATTGAGCACCAGGCCCCAGTGGTGCTCAGCAGAAGGTGAGGATGAGAGAGGCTCAGTCCATCTGCACCTTCCTGGAACTGCTCAGACCCCGTCAGGCCCAAAGCCACACACTGAAAATGGGACCTCCCTCTGGTCTGGACTCCTTCCTTTCCTCCTCCTCCTGCCAGGCTCCAAGGATAAAACACATGATTCTGGTGCTTTTAAGGACAGGGAGGATGGAAGAGGAATCAATGTCCTTTCAAAGCTTTTCACCTTTTCAGGATGGAATATTTGCAAAGAGCTTTGGGATAGGGAAAGTTTGTGGTCACTAAATAGCTTATCCCATAATTACAAAAAAGGATCCAGCTGAGGCAGAACCTGGCTCATTTTCAGGATGCATGGCTGCTCCTCATCCTCCCCTTCCCTAGAGGGACCACTCACCACCCCCTGAGAGAGCAAGAGACTCCCCAAAAACTGCTGGGGCTCTTCTCAAACCACTGCTGACACAGGAGCTGACCCCACCCCTGGAGTCACAAATCCAACCCATTTTCCAAGTTTCTTATTGACACAGGCACAAAAACGGGTTTTTTCCCAACCAGGTTTTGCAGTGTCAGTCGTTCAACGTGTTCCTGTGGTTTTTTTCCTCCTTTTCTTACTACCTTTTCTGATAGTAAAGACATTGCAGATGGGCATCAAACTGTGCAAAATGTAAATTATGATTGGGTAGAGTCAGAACATAAAAAATAAGTTATTTGGATGCATTTCTTCTTTTTTTTTTTTTTTCCTAAGGACCACAGCACATATGGCATGCTAAAAAAATGTCTCGTGTTCATTAAGGCTAAATGAGACAGGTTAGAGAATCATGGGCACCAAATGGAAAACTTGGGGAAAAAAATGCTGGCTGGCAACTCATTCTGCTGATAATATTTTTTGGATGTTTCCCTCCTGCCCTCTGTCCCTCATTTTTTTTTTAAGCTGCAAGGACATTTTTGCAAATATTTCACAAATATCTGATGGCTGTTGCTTAGGAATCTGTCCTCCCCGCTGTGCCTCCCTCATTTGAAGGTCATAATCTTCAGTTTGTGAAATCATAATTATCTCGCTAGCCAGTAGCTCTGATGTCACAAATGGAGGATTATGATGACTTCAATGAAAAAAAGCAGCAGCGGGAGAAAATGAACTCAGCCACTGAGAGCTTGTTTTCCTCCCCCCTCCCCTAAAATAAAGGATATAGCAGAGAAAAAGATCAGCAGAATGATCTCCAAATAGACTATTTTCTGCATGGCATCAGTGCCTCTTTCAGAATATGAAGTTAAATTCTGCCTTGTGCCAGTTTAATGCAGACTTCCACTTTATTTTAACACATAGCAGGTCTTATATTTAATGTAATAGCAGAATCTTGTTACTTCTTGTGGAGCTCATACAGGGACCTCAGCATTCTTCCATAAAAATGAAACAAACCTCCCTGTAGCACTCAGGAAAATAAAATGGCCAAGATTCACCACAAGGTCACCTAAAACCAAGGCTTTACTACTGCCAGATAACTCGCCACTGTGTCAAAAATATGACAAATAAACACTGTCTGTCAGATTAATAAAGTATTTAATGGCCAGCTCTCCTTATTGCTTTATTAGGCATCCTTGCCAACCTAATGCTAAAAATTCACTGACTGATTCAGAGACAACTTCTTTCCCCAAAAATCACAGAATCCAAAATGGGATGGAGGGGACTGTAAAGGCCTTCTAGTTCTGACCCCCCCCTGCCCTGTGCAAGGAAACTTCCAGCAGAAAGGCAGTCAACCTTCCACTAAAAATAGGGGAGAAGAAAGAAAGACCACTGCAGAGCTGGGACCACCCTGATGCATTTCCCAGACCAGAAGACACATAAACCCCAGACATTATTTAGTTCTTGGAAACAGGACTGGGATAGCAGTGTGGATTTTCCTCTCTGGGAACATGATTCAGCAATTCTGAGTGTCATGATTTTGAATAAAGCTATCAATGTTTCTCCTGAGGAGTTTGGAATACAAGAAGATTTCTACTGTCACTATAAATGCTAGTGCGTGTCTCTTGGGCTTCAAATAATGTACATTTCAATGTTCCTGCCTGCTTGAATGAGACATTAAAAGAGCTATACTCTGAATTCCTAACGTTTTATAAAAATATCAACTAATAGTGCAATGACACCATTTTACTGTCTCTTCCAATTGCTGCTCTCCACATGCAAAAGCAGCAGTGCCCTGGGATCAACCCCAAACCTCAAAATGCAGTGGATTCTGCCACAGGGATGAGAACAGAAGTACTGAACGCTGGAGGTTTGGGGGGGACAAAATGCAATTCCCTGATGATAATCACGTTTCCCTGGCACTTGGCATTGGCACTGGGCTGTGTAACTCAGAGGGGAGTAAGTGGCAGCAATTGCAGCCTTACAGAGGAGGAGCCTTCTCACAGCAACAGCATCCTCGATTTCCTGGGCTGAGGGATTCAGCGGCGAAGGGGAGAGGACTGGGGGAAATAAAAGCACAACAGCTGTAGTGCCACAGGCCCCTGGCCCAGGGAATATGTTAGGAGAGTGCTGCTCACACCCACCTCTCTCAATCATTAGGAACAGCATATGGTGGGTTGGTGTTCGTGCTGCCTTTCTCTGCCTGCCCTGTTTCTGCTCAAGGTGTAAGTAAATCAGGAGAGAGGAATGCTGCACACGTGAGCTGAGAACTGCAGGGGGGGAACAACCATATGGGGTTAGGAGGATGTGTAAATTCTTTGCTGCGACATCTTCATCAATTCTGAAAGCTCCAAAGGCAGCGAAAAAATTACTCTGTTTTTCTGTTTTGTGTGGTCAAAACGTTCCTGTGCTTTTTTCTGTTCTCACAGCAGCTGAGACGCCCCGTCCTTGGTCACAAACTCCCAAAGCACAGAGCACGGTACCACGACATTTGCAAACAAGGTGACAACAACTGGGGTGGCTCATCCAATGCTGAGTACACCCCACAACCTCTCTCTGTGTATTGACAACACAGAAGTTTGTGAAATCAGCCAAAATCCAAAGTGCTGTCTTTGAGACAGCCAGAGCAGAGTCAGACAAACACTCTGGACTGTTCAGGGTGGCCCGTGGGTGCCCAGAAGTGGGAGATGGGTCCTGAAAACACCTTTCACTTGGGCAGCTCAGCAGCAGGGAAAGATCAGCCTTTGAGCAGCAGAAAAATCACAGTGATGGTAGAGGAGGGAAGTCCAGAGAGAGGCACAGACTCACAGCACTGCAAGGACATCAGCTGGGGCAGGTGTGGTGCCAGGATCTGGGGAACAGCAGGACCAGGACCCACGGGGGCACTGGGAACACTGGAGCTCGCACGAGACGTGCACAGGAAAAAACAGCAAAAATCCTCCATCCACCTCTGTCAAAAGCAGAACTCTGAATTTCTCCTAACATTCAGACTGTTCTGGATGCTGGGAAAGGTGACATAAGACATGCCAGTGCTGCCAGAGGAGCTGGGGATGGTGACAGGCACAGCCGCAAGAGCGACTCACTGCGAGAGCTCGGGAGAAGTGACACGGGAGTGTCACAAGTGAGGAGTTAACCTTTGTCACCTCTGTGTTCAGCTGACTTCCCCCTTTAACAAAACAGCTTGATTTATGTATGAGTCATTTGCCTTCATAAGAAATTTATTAAATTATCATCTTTTCTCCCCCCCCGCCCCCAGATTTGTCACTTGAAACGTGGTAATTGCTGTTTGAACCTGCTGTGGCGTGCCATCAAATGAGTTCAAACCACCCCACACACATTCCCTGCTCTCTGATCAGAGGGGAGGACTCCCAAGACAAGGGAAAACCCTGCTGCTGCCTCTGCATGCTGATGGCCTAGGAATTGCAGATTATTTTCACTCCCTGGATGACACAAGGCTTAACAAGAACTGGGGAGCAGCACAACCCCGGTGTCTGAAGTGGGATCTGGCTCCAAAGCTCCATCTCAGTTCAGCAAACAAGAAATGCAAGGAATTCAGTGAGGACCAATAGACATGTTTGAGTACACTGCTGAATCAGATCCTGATCTCCCACACTCTCAGCATCTCAAAGCATGAAAACAATACAACCACGCCAAGAATCTGCTATAAAAATAATTGCATTTAGTTTAAAAAACTAAGTTGTAAAACACCCATAGAGTTGCAATAGACCTTAGTCTCTTCTACAAGTGTCATTTTATATTAGATCCTTGTTCTTCATTCACAATTTAAATCAAAAAAGTACTTCTGTTTTAATTAGTTTTATAAATTTGCTGAGCTACATGAATACAGCAGTAAAATCAAAACTGCAGAAAATGTGTGTAATCTCAGCAAACTGCATTGCTTCTGGAACAAATTGTAAACCCAAAAATTAATTAATTAAATTTATTAATTAAAATAATTTGAATTAAATTATTTGATTAAAATTATTTGAGATGCCAAGACGTGAAAACTGTGAATTAAGCTGCCACACAAAATCTACAGCTCATTTTAATAAACTGCAATAGCCCCAGCTACAAAATTTTCTGCTCCAGAGAAATCAGCCGGTGTGTGGAGACAAGCAGCCCCACATGGCCAAGGAGGATGCAAGAGTTTTAAATTGATTCTGTGACACCAATTGGAATTGGAGACTTTTGTTCTAGGTGATAATCTTAGTTTTCTCAAAAACCATTACAGTCAAAGCATAACTTAAACTACACTTCTTTCCTTGTGATGGCTCAGTGTCAAAGCACTGAGTGATGGATTAGCAATATTTGATTTCAGCTTCCAGGGCATTAATAATCATGGGAAATAGCTCTTATAAGCAGTGTTTCCTTGCCCATTGGCTGCTCTGCAGATTGCTAGGACAAAACTAAACCTATAAATGCAGAAATTGTATTTCAGTACAGCTCTGCCAGCTGGTCACACCATTATGCACATAATTCCTTCTACTTGGGGCTCCTCAGTAAGAAAAAACCCAAAAATCCTAAATTGAATACATTTTAGGAATATCAATTTAATTAAGAGGATGACAAGAGGAGATAAAGGCAGGAGGGTGTTTATTATCAGAACAGATTTCTATGTGCCCATATTTCCAGGGGAAAAAACCTGTGCAGTCTGTGCTGTGTCGTGGGGGACACCTCAGGTACCTGAGCAAAGGAGACCAAAATCTCACTCTGAGCTGCAGGAAAGGGAACAAATGGTGCCAACACTCACACAAATTCACTCTTTTTTAGGACACAAGGTTAGTTCCATGCTTGGGCTGGAGTTGGTCATTCTGGGCTCTCCACTACGACTGCCTGGGAAAGGACTGCAGCAGCTGAGGAGCTGTGGTGGAACAGGGGATGAGCCACAGGTGGGGCTCACAGGGAGCCCTCTGCACAAACTCAGACACACCAAAGCTTCTCTGCAGTTCACTGAGCACCTCCAGACCCCACGGAGCTGCCTGCATGGCCCCACACACACCAACAACAGCCCAGCACCCACAGATGCTTTATTTGAGAACATGGATGCAGACGGTTCTCTAGAAAGCACACTCTATAAATTAAACATGTTTAATAACCCAAGAAAACCAAACAAAATAAATAAACCATGCTACTGACTGGCAACCTCCTCTGCAGAAGAATCTGTAAAACACTTTCCAGGGTTTGCAAAGTGCCTGCCTGCAAAATATTTTGCATGATAAGTGCTATTCCTTAAACAGCTGTGATGGTCCACATGGTGCAGCAGCTGACAAACTCCCTGCTGGACAGCTTTCCTGCTCTCCAACCAAACCAGCTCAAACATCAGCTGGAGTCAGGGCTCCATTTCTTAATGGCAAGGTATGATTGATTAGAAAAAAAAAATAACTATGACTGTGATTTCCTGCTGCTGGGAGTCAGTGTGGCCCTTGTGAGGTCAGGAATGCCAGACCAACCTATGCCAGCTCACTGACATTCCCTACAGACCATTAAGGGAAGCAGTGAAGCCTGATGTGCTGCTGAGTGATGTTCCCACAGCTTTATATTTCACTTCTGGACACTCCTCTGACCTGCAGAATGGAGTGATATGAGTCACACTGAGGTCTGAGCTTATTCTGGGTTTATTTCCAGCTTTGGATGAAGGGTTGAAGCCACCCTGACCTGTGCTGATGCTGGAAGGGATTGGGCAGCAGTCCTGCACCTTCCTGCTGTGAGGAAAAGGGAGGGAGATGGGGGAAAGGGGGTGAATGTCTGGTCCCAGCCAGGCAGGAGGGAGATGTCCCCTTGGGATGCAGCACGAGTGCAGTCTGCTGAAAACCCCTGTGAAACTGCTCCAATAAGGCTCTGCAGCTGCCTCTGCAGAGGGGCTTCTCTACTTCAACTGCTCCAATGTGGGTGGGAGGCTCATTCCTACAGGAAGGGCTGGGCAGGATTGAAGCCAAGCTTGTGAGAGGTCATTTCCAGAGTCATTTTGTTCTTCTCTGCCCTTTTTTATTCTGTGTATAAAGCTGACCACACAGGAGAAGAACCAAATACAATTCAGCACCAAAGTGATTTTTCTCAGGACAGAAGCTCCCTTTCACGAAAAATAAAAAATCTCTTGTAATTCCATACATGCTGCAATCTGGTGAATTATCAGAATGGATTCTGGATGGAAAGCTCCTGCTTTGGAATGAGCCCTCAGTGTTGGCTTCCTTGCAATGCACTGCACACAGCTTGCCTGGTTTCACAGCCAGAAGTGCTGCTGGATCTCTTTGTCCTGCTCTTCCCAGAACTCAGCCACTCTTCAGCTGGATCTGTAAAGTGCCAACAGGTGGGAAGGGGCGTGGGGAGGGAGAGGCTGCCAGGGTGCTCCAGAGGACCATCTGTGTGGGCAGGGAATGCACAATCCCAGCCAACAACACCAGAACATCTGTCTGCCTCCAGCTCTTCACCTACTGCAAAGGTTATGCACCATCTCCGTGCCAGCTGTGCCAGGCACTAGTTTGATACCAAACACCCCAGCAGCAGCCTGTGGGGATGTATTTTTGTTGTCTTTAGCCATTTTAAAAGCACAGAATTCTGCCTAGTTGAAAGCTAGAGTGCCCTCCCACTTCTCCCCACACAGGAGGTGTTACTGGGGTCAATCAGGTGTTTGTTTGATGAGATTTTCCCTCGTGGGTGCAGGACCCCACCCCATACAGCAGTGGTTCATCTATGTGCTCTGCCTGTTTAAATCTTGGGATTATACAAGCAACCAGACTTCCCAACAATAATATTGAAGCAGGGAGCTTAATACTATTAACACTATCAATCACACACTTCCAAACCCACAGACAAGAATTTCCCCCATGCTCCTCATGGATTTTGCTATGAATAAACAAAAGTTTCCCAGTTTGCACTTTGCCTTTCCAAGACTGCTGCCATCTCTGACATTTTTTATATTCCTCTGAGTAACCAGTGTCAAAATCTTCCCCATCTTTACCAGCAACCAAAGCAGCAGCTATGGAGGACTCCTGCAATACACAACCTTTCACCACAACAACCAAGCCAAACCTCAGGACTTTCACACAATTCCTTTGGCTGAATCCCAGAGTTTCACCTCCTCTGGCTTTTCAAAACTGCACTCTGCTTCTGGCAAAGTGTGTTCCCTGCTGACAAGAGGGCAAGGAACAAGGAGGAAGATGTCCCATGTCTCAGGTGGCGTGAGCCCAGCAGCCCCATGGATGCTCCCTGGCTGTCAGCATGGGAAGCTGAGCCATGTGAGCACAGTCAGAGGTGTTTCCCAGTGGGCGTGTGAAGAGGAGAAAGATGGAGAGCTGTTCAGTTACCTCTCTGAAGGTTTGGGTCCTTTTTTATGTTTGAACATCATACTCTTTAAATGTCTTTTGTTAACACTTTATGGTCTTTTTTAGGGAACACTTGGAGGAGGTACCACCTAAGGAACGGGACCTCCATCTCAGAGCCAGCCTTGAAATGTGCCTCCTGTCCACGAGACATTTTTTAATTCCCCAAAAGCTGCACTTGCTGCCATTTTTATGGGGCTTTTTGATGCCTGCTTGTAGCTCCCTGCCTTTCCAGGTTCCCTCCCTGTCCCTCATCCCCCACGAGCTGCTCATGGAGCGGCACCACCGCGTTGGCACAGCCACGCTCACACCCTGCCAGGCCCTGCTTTCCAGGGCTTGTTTCTCACACCAGCCACTGCTAAATGAGGCTGGTGTGACAGACCACTGGCTGGATAATGACTTCATTCTCCAGACCCACCGAGAGCAAGGTACTTCCCTGGCCCATCTGTTCTCCCTGCACGGCTCTGGGAGCGCTGTTTGTAAAGGGAGCAGCGAACGCCCGGCGGAGCTGCTGATGTGCAACAGACCCCGGGCTGGTGGCCCCTGCAGCACACCCTGCAGAGCCTCCTCAGCCAAAAAATGGGAAGAGACAGAGCACTGGGATTACTTCAGAGCCATTCCTGGAAATGCTTAAACTGCAGGGGGAAATTTAAAAAAAACAGAGAGGAAGAAAGCCTGCAGAAGGCTGAAGCAAATCTTGCAGCAAACACATTGCACAGGCACAGTGCTCTCCCCTCAGGCACCTCCATTTCCTCCAGGTTTTTTAAGAGAAATAAAAGCTCCAGGAAAGTCACAGGTCTGTAAACAGAAGTGGTCAAAAGTCAAAGCAATGATCTAGAGAGACTAGAACAAGAAATGACGCTTTAAAAAACCAAGCCAGGAAGTTTATCCAACCTTGACTGAAACTGGCACACCTGACCTCAAAAAGGAAAAAGGAGAAAACCAGTTAAAAATCCTAGGTACCCCTCTGCAAATATTTTTAGAGGCAAGGAAAACTGGTACCATCTTCAATTTGGATAAGGGATGAATACAAAGTGATGGGGTGTTGGTCTACGTGAATAATGAGTAATTTAATGAAGATAACATGGGCTCTGTAATGTCCCACCTCCTCAGTACAAAAGTGTGGCAGCAGATGACTGACATCATCACATTTCAAACTGCCTTGAAAAAAAAGAAATTCCTTTTGTTTTTAAACACATTGTCCCACAGAAACCTGCTGCTGGTTGACAGGAACAAGGGGCAGATGTGAGTGATTCATTAATGCCTTGAGGCTGGTGAAGGTCAGGAGAACATCCTCCCTCACATCCAACAGGACACTGTAACAGTGAACTCTCACGGTTAGGTTGGGATATGAGCCAGCTATTAGCAGACACAGCTTGCTCCAGGTAAATCCTTCCACAGCTGCCTGTTATCCCCATCACATTATTCCTCCTGACAGAGGCTGCACTGTCCATATAGATCACAGGTGCAATCCAGTATGGAAATTCTATTTAGTTGTGCAATACATTACTGTCTTCTCCCCGGCTGTACTCATGTCTGAATTAAACTGTAATATCTCATGGCTGGAACCTTTCTTTAATTCATACTGAAGACCCCTCACACAATCTATGTGCTGAACAAAGTAGTAAATTCACCTTAACATCTTTATGCTTTTCCATAGTCTTTAAATCATTCATATCCAGACTTTCTGTGTGGTTGGGATCGGGTGGAAATGTTTCCAGCACATAACTTTTCCCTTAATGGTTTTAGGGAATGAACTCTTCGAAGAGAAAGCTCTGTCCTTTAATCATTGGGAGAAAGTACAATGCCCACACTTCCACTGCTGCAGGATGAGCCTGGAGAAGCCCCTGGGCTCTGAGCACTGGCCAGAATCAGGCCCTGAATACTTCCCTAGGGAACAGCACACGCTGCAGATGGGTGGCTGGTGGGGTGACACCTCCCTTCCTCCCTCCACCAGTGTCCTTCCCCTGGATGGGAAAAGGAGACTGGAAAATTCCCCTTCCTGTCACAGGATATGCTTCTGTGAGTGAAACCCTTCAGATGGGCTTCCCTCTAACACCAAATGCAGTTATTATTCACCAAGACTTGCTAACTCTTGAAACTCTGAAAACAAGTTTGAGAACAGGCTCCACTGCATCATCTGCAGGAGTTAAAGGGGGGTGAACAACAGAGCTGCACATTGGAAACCCAAGACTCACTGCACTGCACCTCATTGGTGAGATATCTCCCAAAATCAGCTCCACTGACACACAGCATGCCAAGGTAAAGCCACCTTGCAAATGAGGTGCAAAATGTAATAAAAACCACCACAGCAAAATGTAATAAACCCATGTTAAGGGGTTTGGCAGAGTTCTCTGAAATACGAAGAAAGACCCTCCTTTGCAAGGACCCTGCAGCCTTTAGGGTATTGATGACACTGACTGTCCCTTTTTCTGTCAACTGCCCTTTTCTCCATAAACCCTTTTTCCTCTGTAGGTGCAACCCAGAGCTAGAATGTCCCATAACCACTGCTACAGAGGCTGGAGGAGATGAGAGGGGGTGGTTATACTGTGAAATCCCTCAAACTGAACTTCATCAAATGTGTTTATCCAGGACAAAAAGCCCACTGTGGGAAAAAGCCACTCTGCTTTTTGGGATCTGCATGGGAAGCTCTGGAGCCACCTGCCATCACTGACCATGAACTGCCACAGGCAGGGTTGACAAGGCAAAATTCTCCTTTAGAGACTCCATTTCCCTGTCTGCCTGGGAGAAGGGACTGTACCAGCAGCTGACTGGAAACTTACCCCAAATTCTCATGGGTTCTTTCAGCCAAATATTATTTCCAGTCTCGTAGGGCCAAGGAACTTTTTGTTGAAAGCACAGAAACTTGCTTTTGAAAAGGAGAATATTGCAAGCAAATGTCAGCATGGCACAACAGCACAGTGCCACTCTGTGTGTTCCTTCCTTAGGTACTCCAAATTTCTGGCCTGAGTCCAGCCTCTCAAATACTCAATTGGGTTTTCCCCAGTGCCATGTGTTACCACAGATCTCCCCCTAATTCTGAACCTGCTCTGAGAGGGTTTGTCCTCCTGCAGTGCTCTCCAGCTGCTCCCAGCTTCTGCCTCCAGCCTCTGACCTTTCCAAGGCTACCTGGGAAATCCCACATTTGGTAAGAGATTTTTTAAAGCAAACAGTTTGCATATCATTAATTCTTCCCATAGACCTCAGAAAAACCTCCCTCCTGATTAACAAAGGTCACTGAATCTCAAAAGTTAATGGCAGACACTTCAAATATATTACAGCTCTCCTCTAAAAAAATGAAGTAAAACAAAACTGGGTTTGTCTGGAGAAAATAGATATGGCAGAAGAAAAAGCAAGAAGCTGGGCGGGTACAAACTGGAAAACTGATGAGAAGAGCAGCTATGGGTTAATCTCAAGAGCTGGAGAGGAATAGGGCAGGACCTCTTGCCTCAGCAACACCCAGACACAGAGAAATAAATACATGTCCTAACAGTGAGTGCTGCTGGAGCTCCTGTTGGAGTCACTGTGTAGTGGGATATTCTCGGAGTGCTTTGAGGTTGCACTTTCCCTATGAAAACAGAAAAAGGGAATCCTCAATCATCTTCCTGCATGTTCCCATCAAACCATTCTATATTAGGCAGCCATGACTTTGCTAACCTGACTGATCCATAATTCATAACTATTATCCATGCTCAATAATTGCACCGTTAATATTTTGGTAATTTAGAAGTACCTTTCTCCAGCAGAGTTCAGCCTGTACCACTGAATAATGCACCATTTGTGTATGAACAAAACTGTTCTCTCTCCTCTTTCTTTTCCTTCCCCATTCATGCCTCCAAAATGTTTTCAAAATGGTAGGGGAAAAGAGGAATTTGAAGAGGGAATCTCATTACTTCAAGGCAGAATTAAAAAACAATGAAATGCATAATGCCCAATTTATCAATCAAAGCAAACTGCAGTACAGACACACTGAAAGCTCTTCACTCTCTAATCACTAATAGGTAACACTATCAAATTCAGCCCTACACTCTATTAGAATTGCAGTAGAAAAGCACTTAGTGTAATGCCCAAAGACAGCTCACCAAATACTGCTCACTTGGCTCAAAGACAAGACCAAAGGTGTTAATAATTTGAAAGCTTCCTTAACCAGCATGCTCAATATGCCCAGAAGATGAAATTAAATACCTACACACAATTTCTGTAGATAAAAAAAAAAAAAAAAAATCTGTGACTTTCCCCCCAGATTTGTGAATTACCCATGGATGTCTTGCTGTCCCAGATGCAGAGCCCATCATCTCCCAGTTGCAAACTGCAGGAATCATTTCCATTCCTTCCTTCTGACCACATTAACTTCAGGCTTGCTTGTAGCAGGATTTTTTTTTTAATGTCCTCATTTCCTAATTCCTCATTTTCCCATCAGTCTCCCAGGCACCACAAATGTACAGTGTTGGCAGGGCAGTGATGAACTTCAGCCAATCTTCTCTCTCAGTTGTGCCTTCTTTCCTTGACCTCCTCCAAGAGAAGGACAGGCAGAGACACCAAGCCTCTGTGACCAGGTCCAGTGCTCATGTCCTCTCTTTCCATGATATTTTCAACCTCAAACTTCAGATTTTCTAGGGATTTCTTACTCTCCAGAGTAAATATCACTGACAAAGCAGTGCTGTAAAGCACCCAGAGCTGGAGCAGAACCACCCAGCTGCAGGCAGCAGCCCAGTTGTGACAGGGGGGATGTAGCAAACGCCGAGTTTACACACAGACAGAGACACTGTGAGCTGGTGACAAGTAGTACAAAGACTTATTTGATGCAAAGACAGAATGACTGCATTGCTTATGTCAAAAAAAGATCAGTGGAAGCATAACAACAGAGCATTCTGCATGCTACACACACTGCATAAAGCACAAAAACCACTCTTTATGTTCCCTGCGCTTTCCTAGCCTGGTTTCTCAGGAAAGAAACAAGAGCTGTGCAATTGTTCTGTCACTCATTGCTTCCCCAAATAACTTTTGAACCTGTTGGCTGATCTCAGGTTTGACAGATAGGCTGAGGTCTCAAAGGGATCACATTCCTATCAGATGCGTGAAAATAACAGAGACTCAAACCGGTGCCTTTGCCGAGCTTTGCCCCCCACGCTGTGCCTGCCTCTGCTCTCAGCCTCAGGGGTACCAATTAGCCCACGAGCCAGAGCAGCTCTGTGGAGCAGGGACCAGCTGGGGGAATGCTTGCTCACACCTTCAGACACTGCTCCCAGCAAACACAACGGCGTGAGCGCTCCGGCCACAGGACACAGCCAGGTGAGAGCTCAGCTCCATCCTCCTGCAAGCACACAAACGCAGAGCACAACCCCAGAATGCCAGGATCCCAGTGCTCCCAGCCCCAGCTGGCCTTGGTGTGTTTGGTGCTTACTTCGTCCTCAAACCCCAAGTCACTGATGGTGTCTGTGAGGCTGTTGGGTTCCAAGGGCTGCCCCGTCCTCCCAAGGCTCACCAATAAATGGCATTTCCTTCCTCGCCCTCCCTGCCTGCCCCTCAGAGCTGCAAACAGCAATTCCACCTCTGAGCTACTACAGCATTTTCTTGCTGGATCACCAAAAAAATAGAGAAGTGTTGCCTGGCAAAGGGGAGGATTTCTGTTCAGTTTTAAGGGGATGTGTATGACAGGGAAGCTACAGGACTCTCATTCTAATAGCCAATGCTGCTAATTAAAACTGTTTGGGAAGATCTGCAGCCAGCATATAAATCACCCCTCTATATGCTATAAATAAGAGGCAGATACAGAATTGAATAGCTCCCATTTGTCAATGGAATGAAGAGATTTGATTGTGTCTTTTTGAATAATAAATCCAGACATACCTAGCAGGGCACGGAGAGTTGCTCCAAGTGTCTCTTTTATCAAGCAACAATGATTATATTATAGGGTTTGCATTATGGGCTATCACCCATTTCTCTTGTTTTCTCATCTATTGCTGACATCCTCCCTTCCCAGATGAAACATTTTGCTCTGTACAGAATGTGTCCATGCAAAGATCTCAGGAGCCAGGCAGGAGCAAACACTACTGAGTCTCCTGACGGAGTCTGCACCTTCCAGGAAGTATCACAGAACAGAAGGAAATTTTGTAGGGAAACTGAGCTGTGGAACCATAAATACGCAGATTTTTTTTACCCTAAATACACAGACTTTTCATCCCATCTTTTTTTTCCATAGCACTTCTAAGGGACACTCAAAATGCACTGGATATCAGAGAGAGGAGAGTCACATCGTTCTTATTGGCAATGGTTGTCCATTAATGCAAAACAACACAGAGACCCAAAGATAAAGTCCTGAAGATCATCTATAACATCACTGAACAATGGAAACTCCAAAAGCATCCACACACAAGAAGCAGAATCTTAATAATAATAACAATAATAATGATAATACCTTGCTCCTATGTGGAAATCTCTTTTCAACCATGAACACTATATTCCACTCACAGCCACCATGTCTTTCTCACTGGAAAAGAAACAAACAAATGGGCACCAATTAGAAAAGGGCATTTATTAATGCTAAGTTCAGAGTAGCTTCAAATCTTGCAGATGCACTCATAAAATAGAAGATTTAGGATTCCCTGTCTCACAGAAGGCTGCAGAAGGTTAATTGAGTTCACTGTAGAAGTATCATTACCTCTATAACACACCTAAGGAAAAAAGCACAGCAGTCAGGTTATGAAGATAGATTTATTTTAAGCCTTTAAAACTATTTGTCACATTTTTGCCCTCTAACAGAGTGAGGATTCCTCTCGCTTTGTCCCTAAATTCCAGTGCAGCTGAACAGCAACTTCCACAGCATTCCATGGACTGTGGGTTTCACACCTTCCCACAAAGTGATGCCTTTGTCCCACCCACTGAAAGACTGAGACACAGGCAAGTCGTCACCTCTGGCATTTATTCCCATTTTCCCAAAGGAAAGGCATTTTCTGGGATGGACCACGGGATTTCCTCTCTCCTGCTGAAGGAGCAGCTGCTGGCTGGGTGACAGTGAAATCAGCTCAAGGAGCTGCAGAGAAACTCCTGCGGGCTGTGCCTTTATCTTTGCTTCTGCTGGGGTTTAAAGTGGGGAGAAACAAGGGGGAAATCTTCCCATATGGGACCCCTCATCCCCCTTCCTCCAAAAAGGGCAGCAACTGCCCACATTCCCCTCAATATCACTGGGATAAACAGCATCCCTGTGGCCTGCTCCCTCATCTGCTCAGGCCGGTAAAGCTCTGACCTAGGTGTGCTTATTTTACCAACAATAACTGCAAATCGGGATGGTTTTATTATTTTGGGGTTATGCTTGCCAATAAAAAGGAAAAGACAGCGCGGGCTGAAAGAATTTGATGGCTACACATTGATTTTGAAATGCCAGCCTCCCTCCCAAGGTGCTCACCTGGCTGTCTGCCCTCCCCTTGCTCCCCCCCCCCGGAGTTTCTGAGTCTCAAGAATGCCCTTGGCACCACAAGCCAGGCCATGGCTCCCATGGCACCAGCTCTGCAAAGACTTTGCTGTCACTGTTTAGTGCCTGATGACACAAAAGCTACTGCAGAGCAATTCACAAGGCAGGCACACACAGAGCACAAAGCAGGCAGATGGGACTTGGAGCACAAAGAGGATAAAACATCATTTTAACAAAATCCATTTGTTCAGATGACCCGAACTTGAAATTAAGGTGTTAAAATCCAAGACAAAGAGGATTTCTGATTGGCAGCCAGTGATGTCAGCCCTGTGCCAATTACAGAGGGAATTCATGTGGCTGCCTTTAAAAAGAAATAATTCCCTCTCTGATACAGCAATAAGACATTGTAGACAGCCCATTTGCAGGGGATTACACGGCACTTCTCAGGTAGTTAAAGTCACTGAGCCTTTTGACCTTGTGCCTCCTAACACTACTGGAGGCACAATCACCCAGGGACTTGCTGCTTATCATGTGTGTCTTATTGCTTAAACAAAACCCAGCCACCCAGCAACCTGAGCCAGCCACCCCGGGCTCTTTGGCTATGAATTATTATCCTGAAACAACACGAACATAATAAACAGCACTATTTATTAGCTTATTCTATGATTTCAGAGATGACTACACAGACTGAGAAACTAGAGGCAGCCTGTGCCAGGCCAGAGTGAAAGCATTTCTCAGGTCACTGCCTTGAACACAGATATTTTGTGCTACCACGATGCTGGAGCAGGGCGAGTAAATCTTTGCACGCTGCAGTCTTGAAGTGGCTGGAATTAATTGTCCCTCCAGATGGGATCCGAGCTCGCTCACTGCCATAACGTTCAGCATGTAATGAACACCAGGCAAGGTGAAAATTGATATCAAGAGCACTTCTAAGAGCTAAAAAGTTAACACCTAAATTGGAAATCAATGTACGCTGTAAGTATTGATCAGCAGAACAGAAATCCTCAGGTTTTTGCCTCTGCTGAGTGGATGCTGTTATAGGTTGACCTGAAGTTCCACTGAAACACTCTACTTTAATAGTTATTTTTAAAAAAAGCACAAAGCAACCCAACCTTATGCTTTATGGAGTGATTGTCTAACCCTTCCAGAAGTGCACCTGTGCAGAACAACCAGGAACGTGCCAAGCCAGGTGTCAGCAGTGACTTTTTTACTGTCCCTTGGTTTCTGAAGTCATGCTTTTGTCCTCAAGACAAAGGGAGGAAAGCAGAGCTGAGGAGCAGCACCTCTGAGGAGGATGGGTGGCCTTTGGTGCGGGCATGGGACGGGAACATCTGTGCCTGGAGATGGAGCACGGGGCAGATTCTGAGCTTGCTGAGCTCATGGAAGCCCAGGTCTCACCTCTGCAATGCACTTGACAGCCCTTCTTCCCACTGTGCTTGCACAAAGGCAACCCCACTGCTTTGGGAGAGGGGATCTCTGCACAGGGCCCGGCTCTGCTGGGGACTCAGCTCCTTGGGGCAGCAGCAGGTGAAGAGCAGCTGCAGAATGTGTCATCCCATGCTGTGGTATCTGCTCAAAGCAAGCTTTTCAGACACACTGCCGAATGAAGGAGCTGTGGAAAAACAAATGTCTCATTGTTTGAGTCCTCCAGCCTGCAAGGAAGCAGGAATTCCTGTGCACCACATCAAAGGAACACTTGACCCTATGTGATCAATTCCTCTTCCTAATTATTACACACTGAAAGACCTGAACTTCTGTGAAGTCTCTCAGGTGAAAAGGGGCAAGAGTATCTCAGGAAAGGTTAGAAAATCCGTACATTTCTATAAATATTTGTTGGTCTGCATTCCTTTAACTTTGCATGATTAAATACAGCCTGCTTCTGTTCTTCCACTTTATCCTCCGGGGAAATTTATCATCAAAATTATTGTACAGCATTCATTACTCTAGCCTCATTTAAAACCTTGCCCTACTTATTATTTAGGCTGCAAAAAAAAAAAAAAAGTTGCTTTGTATAGTATTTCCTATAATAGTCTCAATCATTACATTTAAAAGATTGCTGTAAGGCAGCTTAGCCTGCATTAGAGGAAAATAAAGTGGGATGCCACAGTTAAGTGTTACAGTTCTAATTCAGCTTTTGTTTCCCAAATCATAACAATGCAATGTTTCAGTTCCTTAGAAGGCTCTTGCTGCTCATTAGCAGCACCCAGGACTTCAGCCCCTGGATTTCAAAAGGACATCCAGTGGTTCTTCTCCAGCTTAAAAAGTGGTGGGGATATGCAGAGACATGGGAAGGAATGGAAGGGAGGCAGGAGGCTCCATCAATTCAGAGGTGGGGCAGTCTTTTAAATCAGTGGTGCAGGGAACACACTCAGCTGTGACAGAGCAGCAGGGAATGCAAACAAATTATGTTTCTTTAACCCTTACTCAAAATTTCTGTTTAGGACAAAGAGACAGACATGGCTCTTGAAAAGAAACAAATGGAAAGAAAAAATAGAACTTAAATCCCAGCAATGCTGCATGAATTTGGGCTCCTTCACTAATGAGACTGCTCTGATGCTGAGTACCATTGCTGGCCTTTCAGATAACACTATATATGTGTTTGTCTAACCCTTCTGTGCTTCTGAAAAAGCCCAGCTGGTCCTGCACTGCAGACCCTGCTGGGCAGGTGGATCAGGGAGAAAGCATCTCCTCCCCATTAGCAGCCCCAACAAGATCTCCTCCTACATGGGCAGCATGGTTTGACCACATCAAACTCAAACTGAAACCACAGGGTGGGCAAAAGCCACCTCATTAACACTGAACATTTTTTGGAGGTTATGTCATGCATTTACTGTTTAGGTTGTTCTGTCCTCTCTGGACCTGACCGACCTCAGTGGCTTTTTATTACCCCAAACCTGGCTATCCTTCCCTCTCTTCTCCATCCCAAATCCAAGACCTGACACAGGACTTAGGAACACACAAAGAACCCGTGGTTTAATCCTCTGCAATGATGAAAATTCCCCAGTCATTCCTAATCTTCGCTTCAGATTTTGATTCCTGACTCTACTTTTCCCTTTCACCCACCTACCTTGTCTTTCTGACTGTTTTCTACAAGGGGCCTTGCAAAGACCTTTCACTATGGTAAATAAATGAGATAAGCCAGTTCCTCTCTCTTCCTTTCGTATTGACAAGTTCAAAGCCTCCCAAGAGATTAAGAGAGAAAGACTAAGTGACCTGCTGGGTCATCAAGCCTGGGCTCTCCCTATCACTTCCAGCCATTTCCTACACTACCTTTCTACTGGATAAGCCTGATCTTATCAGCATCTCCCAAATGTTTTCTGGTTTGTTTGGTTTTTTTCCCTTATCATTTGAACCAGTTTACGAGGTACAAATGAAAGGCTTAGTGGTCTATAACTGCCTGGATCATTTTCTTCCTGGTGTCACCAGAAGGCATCTCCTCCTTTCTATCCATCGAGCACACACATTCCTCATCCCCCAGGGGAAGGGAGAAAGGTGAGTTTTGGTGGAAGGAAGGGAAGGAACAGGATGGTGGAGCTGATGTTCATACAAGATGTACTGCCAACTCTGGTATATGCAAACTGGTGAAGAAATGAAAATTCCTATTTTACACAGAATCCTTTAGGTTGGAAGGAACCTCAAAAGCCATTCAGTTCCAACCCTCCCTGCCACGAGCAGGGACACGTTCTCTACTGGAGAGAGCGGTCAAGGGAAGGATCAATACTTTCCTTGGCTATTATTTTATCATTAGACTTCACAGATAAATAAGCATTATTTTCTTTTTTATCACTAATTGTATGGATTCAGAGCTAATAGTGAAAAATATGCACCATCCTGCTATTTGTCATGCACCAAACACAGCTTTTCCTCAATTCTGGTCAGCAGAGGCTGTTGCTGATTGGTCCCAATGAGTGTCTGTGTGCTGCCAGTGCTGGAGGGACTGTGCTCATTAGCAAGTGCTGGGCTAATGGGGCAAATCACCCTCCACCAATCCCACAGACACCCCAACACCCAGCTCTGGGTGCCAGCAGCTGCTCAGCACACCCAGATGCACTTTGGCAATCCTGCTGCCTTTCACCAAAATCCATTTGGAAAATCCATAATGCTGAAACGCCCCTATTGCTGTGAAAGAGGCTTTCCCAGGAGGGAGGGATTTTGTGCAGCCTCTCCCCAGCAGTCATTTAAATGCACAAAAAGCTTTAGGTTTGTAGCTGGCTGCAAAGAGCAGCAGAGACCTCAGACAAAGGGGACACCCTTTGGGTTCAGGGCCAGGGGAGGTCAAACATCACTGCAGTTCTCCAGTCACGGGAGATTGCCAGGAAAGCTGAGGCACAGCCCATTAACCCATGTGCTACACAAACACACCAGGGAGCAACAGGGCTCACACACGAGGGAGCAGCTTGTCACCCCCTCTGGGTCCCCAAGAGCCCTAAACCTCTTCTTAGACACACAGAAAATTTCAGTAAGACACAATTTCACCTCCTGAGGCTGATGTGTGGAACACTTTGGTGCAGCCAAAACACCTCCCCAAACCAGGTTCCTGGAGCAACCCCGAGAGCACACAGGGCTTGAACTGGGGAGCACTCCCTACATGCAGCAAAAATGAGGATTAGGGTGAAGCTGAACAGATCCTCAACACTTGGAAGGAAAGCGAAGAAGAAATTTGGTGGGGTTTTTTTTTGTTTTGTTTTTGGTTTTTTTTGTGGTTTTTTTTGTTTGTTTTTTTGTTTTGTTTGTTTGTTTTTTTTTTTTTGTTGTTGTTGTTGTTTTTTAGTGATGCATTAATTCTATAACTTGCCATACAACCTCGTTGTTTTTCAGAAAAAAATAAGCATACTGTTTGTTTTCTGCAACAAATTACTACTGCTCTCTCTTTTATAAACCAAATCTATCTATACTTGGATATTCTGAACAACAGCAAAACCCTCACATAAGCATTTAAACCAAAAAAAGATTAACCAAAACACTTGCAACTTAACATGAAGCCCATGGAGAGCCCATCTGTTATGGGCTGACCAGAATCCCCCATTTCCAAACACCCTGCACTGCTGGGCAGGGAGGAGCCAGAGGAGCTGGGCATGAAAAACTGGACTTGGGACTGAGAAGAAGTGCAAGGAGGTGTGTTAGGTTTTGTCTTTAAGTAGAAATAAATCAAAATAATTTTCCCCAAGTCCAGTCTGATTGTACCCCAGCATTTCCATGTGAGAGCCTTAACAACACCATCCACTTCCTGACCCACAGGGGACTTTCCATCAGCAGAAAGGGAAACTACCAGCACTGAGGGGATGGTTGGGGGGATTATCAGCTGGTTGCCAAAAGATGCCTCAGAGGAATCACCCACCTCCTCTTCCATCTCAAACCAGAAGCAGTCAGGTGTCGGTTTGGCAAGAGTCTTTTCTGTCCCAGACCTTCCACAGGAACTGATTTTAAACATTTTAAGTAGAAAGGTCCAAGTCCCTAACTTGAAGGGATACATCTTTTCCTCTGGTCCTTTTTTGCAGATTTTACAAGAGGTCAACCAGTAAAACAAGATGGTCAGACCATCAAATGCTTGCTGTGCTTGAAGTGGCTGATTTTGACTTCTGAGTAGCTGGATCTAATTCTCTGTCACTTTCCCCTCCCCAGCCTCTGAGTCTTATCTGTTAAAAATGAAAGGTTTTGAACAGGAGCGAAGGTCATCTCTGCCTGTGCTTCTGTTGCACAGCCAGTGTTGTAGAACAAATACTGATGAGGATCATGATGATAATGAGGAAAATAATAATGAGCATTGATCTCGATGGAGATGCTCCTCCGTTCTACCCAGGCCACTGAGATGAGACTCAGGAATCCCCAGACATAAAGGATGTGTCACACTAAACTTTAATTAACAGCAAATCACAACCCAAATGACATATTCCCCCCCCCCTCACACTCTCAGTTTTCATAACTGACTTTTCACAACAAAACTCCAGGGGACATTTGAAACTAGAGAAGAAAGCAAAAATCCTCCTCCTCCACATACAGCTGGTTACACCAAGGGAGTCAGCCAGCCATGACTCCTCTCTGATTTTCTGCAGTGTAAACCATGAGCTACTTCAGCCTAGTCCATGGAGAGACATCAGCAGAGAGGAGAGGGGAATTAGGCCTGGTGTGCTCCAGGAAGGCACATTTGGCACTGTGGTATTTCACAGCTTCCCCTGTTAATGGTGGCCTTGGTGTCACCAAACACACCCCACGCTCCCACAGGTGACAATTTTCATTTCTCCAGCCCTGTCCCCACACAAACACATCAACCTGGGTCACTTGCTCAGGGGAGCAAAGTGAGGGACAGCACAAGGCCTTGCTGGCCAGGTGCCCTTGTTCTCAGCAAGGAGCACTGGGGGCAGTGGTGGCACCACGGCAAAGCAGCTCTGCAGATTTCCAAGGTTGCTCCTAACTCCTGTCAGGATCAGAAGAAATCAATGCTCAAGAGAAAGTTGTAGCTGTAAATAATCAAAAAGTAGTGTTCAGGACTGAAATATTTACTTTTCAGATTTGTTTTTTTGCTGGTGGTGTTTCTGTAATGTAAATATTTTAATTTTGCTTTCAGTGCCAGACTTTTCAGTTTTTTCCCAATAAATATGAAATATTCTTTGATTGACACACTCCTCTATAACTACTCATACAAGGCACCAGGCAGGCAAACATGAGTTCACTTTCTGTCAAAGCCTAAGGGAGATCTTGTTTATGAAAAAGCACAACATGTAGAATTCTTTAAAAGACTTTTTTTTTTTTTTTTAATAACTACCGTGAAGTCATTGACTCATTTTATGGACTAAGGAGGAGGAAGTAAGGAATATCTCAGGCAATTCCACACATTTATATCCATTACATATTAACTCATTTCATATTGATCATGGAAAGAATAAATTGTTCAGATTAAATCAATCTCCAGCGGGATAAGGTCACAGACTTGTGCTATTAACTGCAATTGGCCACTTAAGAAGATGATACCAGCAGAACAGTTAAAAAACCCAAGTACATCTTCCAATGATAACATATCCCATAAATATTCCCCATGGAGAAGTTCACATAAAGCCACAGCTAAATTCAGAGTACAACAGGAAATAGATAACACATGAATTTCAGAGTTCCATCCTATTATCCAGCCATCTCCTCCCTGCAAGCAGCTTCTACCCAATAAAAACCAGCCCTTTCTGACATGAGGAGATTGAGTTTCATCAGCTGAATCTCCTCACAACAGAAGGACAAGAAGCTGCACAGCCCCATCCCTCCTGTCTGGCTCTGCATGGGCAGAATCAACATTTACAGCACTGGGCAGACCAGCAGCAAGGAATTCCTGATCCTACCTTTGGGAGACAGAAATAATCACGCTTTTAAAAAAAAAGAAGTGAGAAATAAAAGGCCAAGTCTGGATAAAATTCAAGCAAAGCCAGTCTTGCAAATCGTAACTTAGGCAGCTCAGAGTGCTGTAAGACAGGGATCTGTAACCTAATTGAAGTGAAAAGTCTGAAGTGCTCTGCTATTAGGGAATCAAAGCTCTGGCATCTCTGCTGCAGTGTCTGTGAAACAGCAATAACAGTGTTTGCCCACCTTACAGAGATAATAGAAGTGGTTACATTTTTGCAGAAATGTGATCATGTAAAAAGCACTGCGGTATAAAAGTGCTAAATATTATTATTAAGTGTATGTTTTGGTACTCCAAAAAATACAATTTATTCAAGCTCTTCTATTTCTTTGACACTTGTAACAGGCTTCCAATGTGGCTTAAAACCCCTGCTCAAAAATAAACATCAGAATAATGAGCTTTCCTTATTTAATTCACCAAATAGGCACAATAAGCTCATGTTTAAACAAAAAATGAAAAGGAAACTTGCTGCTGTGCCAGAACAGCAGCACAATCAATTTTAATTAGCATTGCTCATTGTGGGAAATGATAAGGTATCAGTCATAGTAATTGGTGGTGTTGACAATTAGTCAAAGTTATTAACATCTCAAGACCCAGGACAAAAAAAGCTTGCTGAATTTTAAATATCTGGAGAAGGCTTGCCACGAAATCCTTAATTTTCACACAGTCTGAAAACATTGCTCAGATTTATTACTTGTTAGCTTCCCATCAGAGCACAAGCACTGGGACAGCACCACCAACCCGACATGGCTGGTGTTGGATCAATCCAAGTTTTCCACTGCTGGGAGTGGGGCTCCCTCCTCTCCTCCCACAGCCCTGCTGCCTCCCTGCTTCCCACCCCTCTTCCCTTTCTCTGCTCCCAGTGCTCATCCCACATCCTCTCCCAGAATGAATGGATCAGGAAATGCTCCCAGGAAAGGGAAACGCCTTGGAGCTGGAGCATCTCCAACAAGGTCTCATCCAGGAAAACATCTGCCCTTTGGGTACCCAGAGCTAAGGTGGATTCTGCCACACAACTCCTGCTTGCAGGGATTGCCTGGAGCACCTCATTTAATGGCCAATATGGGCAATGCCTCGGGCTGCTGAGAAACTCAGGTGAAAAGGCAAAGCCCTGGTGAAAAGGCAAAGCCCTGGTGAAAAGGCAAAGCCCTGGTGAAAAGGCAAAGCCCTGGTGAAAAGGCACACAATACAGGGCACTTCAGGGTTTTGTCCTGGTCTCTCTCTTACCCCTGGGCAGTCCCACAAATGTCCTGCCTGTGTTTGCTCTCTGCCATCTCCTGACCGGGAATCTGGCAGAGGAGGTCAGTGATTGCACAAACCAGGTGAATAAACCACAGAGCCCACCTTTGTGGTTCACATCAGAACTGACAGAGGGATTTCTGATCTTTCAGTGAAGGTCATAGGTTAATATCAGGTTATTTTTTTTGGCCACCAAGACCATAAATTCTCCAAGGTTCAGCACCTGCCTACTTGTACCTTCATCTTTTAGTGGGGAATTCCTGAGATACTGAGTAAGCAGGTGATGAGAGCAGCAAATGACCCACCTCAATGAGTTGCATATGGATCACTTATGGACACAGCTGATGTACACAAAAAAAGTTGGAAAAACGTTGTCCAAAAAGCATTTAGTTCATCTGACAGACCCCTGACCACCTGCCCTAGAAGACAAAGATGACAGACATCTCTGACAATTGTTTTCTGCTAGAGAAGTTTCAGTGAAAACTCAATATATTCCACCTCCCACGTCCTGCTGTCCCTTCACTGTAAATAAGATGTGTATAATACTGCAATAGCCATCACTCTGGTCTAAGTGTTACAGTTTAAAATAGCAGAGGTGACAGGTATTACTCATCTGTCCTTTTGCTCACTTTAATGAGTTTATCTGTATGGAAACTAAAAGCCAGGTAAAAATACCACCTCTGTCCCTAACATATGTATCTGTTACACAACCACGGTGATTCTCCTGACCCTTCTCCTACAATTACTGCTCCCAAACTGGCGCAGCCTTTCAAGCAACAGAGCAAAATACGAGACTGCCACAAAAGAACAAATTCCCACCTGGCAGATGCTGCCGAGCTGCACCACTAGCACAACTGTCAGGGAGCACAGTCCTGAAAGAAACTCCCCCAAAACCCAACTGAGATCCAAAGCAAAGAAACTCTGATTTGAATTCCCTCTCAGGTGCCAGCTGAGAGCAGCAGCGGGGCTCTGCCACTGCGGCCGCCGGATAAACACCATTTTCAAGGTCAATTTCCTATGACCAGTTGCTTCATTTCTCATCATTTTCTGTCCAACTTCATAGATTACCACTTAAAATTGATTTATTCTTTCCCTTCCCAGCATTACTTTGCACTTCATTTAAAAGGGATGTGGGGGGAATTTTTCTCTCTGTTCCACACAACGACGCTGTCACAAGGCGATGAGCTCAGCTGGGTTTCAATTGACTGCAACGACTGCTCAGTAAGGCAGTGTGCTACAAAAGCCAAACCAAACCAACAGGGACCTTCCAACCATTTCCCCCCTCTCTTCCCTACTGCTAGAAATATTGTTTTTTAGAGACAGCGACTTGAGTTTTCACCTATGGAGCTTTTGTCGTAAAGGAATGTTTTCACAGCCCCTAACAGAAAACCAAAGTTGTGCTGAGGTCTGGTCTGAGGTTCCTCCTGCAGGCCGGTAGCAGTGGCACTGGAGATCAGATTAAAGCTGACAGAGATGAAACTGTGCTGGCCCACATCCTTGGGCTTGCTCCAGGGCCTCTCATCTGCATTTCATCGTGATGTGAGCACATGTTCCCATCATCGGTACACTCATCTGCATCACTCTGAATGTTAATCACAGGCTAACCCAATTTCTTCAGCAAATTTATTACTTACTGTTCATTAAAGTTCATAAAACCTAATGCCAGGCTGAAGGAAGCAGAACACCCTCACCGAGGAGTCCTCAGCAATTCAGAGGTGGCAACGTCAGCCCGAGGAACTCCTCCTTTCCAAGGTGGGTGCCAGAATGTTTCATCCATTCTCCAGGGGTGAGAGGGGAGGGGAAGGAGGAAACGAGGTACAAAGAGCTGTCACAGCCCTTCAGGAAGCTCTGAAACCGCTGCCCTTGTCGGAATTTACTCAGCAAAACAAACCCGGATCTCTTCTCGGCGTCATTTAAAGATTTTTTTTTTTTTTTTTTCCCAATGAACAAGGCAAAAGAATCACGGCTTCCCAGGAAGGTGGGGATGTGAGGGGAAGGGAACTGAGCTCAGAGGGGATCACTGGAGAGCACTGACAGGGAGAATCTCAGCAGCACACACTGCAAATGTTTTCCTGGCATTGGGAATTGTGGGCTGTCCTCACGATGTCCCCAGCAGCTGGATCTGATGAGTGACACTTTACTGCACTTTGGATTTACTGGAACTGCGTGGCAGGAATGCACCTGGACAACACCCACATCCTTAAACCTAAGCATGTGCTTAAAGGCTGTGCTGACCAGGGCTCAGAGAAGCTGTGTTTGTCTTTTTTTTTGGAAAGGGATGATTTAATGTATTCCAGCCAACAGCCAAACATTACCATCTACCTCCCCAATGAACTCTGGGCATCTGAAATGATCTGAATTTCCTACACCAGTTCCTCAAAACCTCGGGAACACGCACAAATCCAAGCCTCTGACATCCCGAGTGGAAACTGCTAAAATTCTCCAAAGGACATTATGATTGAAATATTCAATCAGATGATGCTACCATCAGAATAATGAAGCCTTTGGAGGATTTGCTTCATTGAGTATAAAATAATTTTGAGAGACACTTAAAAGGAAGAAACCATGTCTGTGGGAAGAAACAGCACCAATTTTTTGCCAGAAGGAGGATTATTCTGCAAGCCAGAAAATGACACCTCTTGGTAACCCAACATCAGATCTGCTTCTAGGCTAAAATTAGATGTCACAAAATATATAAATACAATTTCTGCACAGCTGTGTAAAGGAAAATACATCTGTCAAGAACAGAAAAATTATAGATGCTTACTCTCTCCTTTCCCCAAAATTTCCATAACCATAGAACGATCCAGCCTGAAATTAGAATTTTGCTCTCTCCTTTAATTAAATCAATTTGCATTTTTTTCTCTCAGCTGATTAAATAACAGAAAAGCACAAAGGTGAAGGCGGGTTTTGTGATTAAAGCACTGGACGAAGACCCAGGAGAGGGAATTCAATTCCTGCTCCTGTCACAGGACTTCCTCTGTGACCTCGTGCTCAATCTCTTTGCACCTCCTTCTCCCCATGTGCAAAGGTGGATATTATTACACTCTCCCTCAAGTCTTGTCCATTGCATCATCAGCTCTGGAGGGACAGGACTGTCTGTTAAAGCTTTTAGAGACGACAGCCCTGCAATGGGGAGGGAATTGCAGAGGGATGTCCTGCTGTCCTGTCCTCCCTTCACACCCACAGAGGCAGCAGCAAACCCTGACCTCTCACTGCCATCTCCCTGTGGGACAAGCCTGGGTACAAGGAACACAAGAGGGGTTCAAGGGAACTGGCAGGGCTTCTCAGTGACTGTTGTGCCCATTTTTCCATGAGGTAACTCCAAGTGTAGCCCTGTGAGCTGCACACAGCAGTGCAGGCTGACCAGCAGCACAGCAGGGTGAGGTTTGCACAAAAGGACAAAGCAAGATGGGGCCAAATTTTTTATCCCATTCTGTTTTCCAGCTCCTAATCCCATTTCACAGAGCATGGCAACCTGCAGCACTGCATTTTTTGCAAGCCAGGCTGAGGTATCACCTAATGGGGGTGTAAAACCTGACTTTAATAAGGCCAGACCATCCTACAGCTCTCCATGGGGACAGGGCTCTGGATAAGCCTTGCAGCTGAGTGATCACAAACACTGCCAGGAGAAAACAGGAATTCATCTTGGGAAAGAGACTGGATCCTAACAGGATGATTTTAGAGCACAATAACACACCAAGCTGTCTTCATCAGCACTACTACTCTTGCCTGGCATGACTGCGAGCACATCGCATCAAATCGGCGGCAGGAAAATTAATAATCTTCAAAAGGAAACAGTTCACCACATCACACACAGCCCAGCTCCCATAATGATAACTTCCCTGATAGAGATCATCTTCAAAACCCCAGTGGTTATAAGAGACTCTATGGAATTCATCATTTCTGATCGTTGGTTTGTTGGGTTTTTTTTTTTTTAATTGAACCAAAATACAGTTTTGAAAGAATATTCCTAGCCATGCTGTTGTAAGGGATTAACAAGCCATTATGTACTAGAGCATACATACATAATGGAATCAGCAAACAGGAATCAGCAAGTAATCTTCTGCCTCCACAAAGACTAATGTGTAATTGCCAGAAGCACCGGGGGAATTTCTGCCTTTTGTTAAAGCTTCAGGAGGTGACTGTCGTCAAATTTGACAGAAATACAGAATGCAACAATCAGTTAGGGACATGAAAGTTACTGTTTCACACAATACCAAACTTTCATTACAGTTGGAGCGAGAGCCTGGGTATTGATTTGCAGATGTAAGTGCTAACTGTTATTATTTAGTAGATTATGGGAACAGAACAGTGAGCTTCTGAACGCTACGCACAAAGAGAGGCATGATATGCAAGATGAATTTTATGAAGCAAATCTTCTTCATGGAGCCTTTACACTGATACAGCCTCAGTTTAATTCCATGAACGGGGAGCCGTGATCAGACAGCTGATAGGCCCTGCATTTCCCTGAGCAATTGCTTTCCCATTAACAACTTGCATCAAACCAAAACACCACGGGGGAGAGCAGAGCACAAAGAATAAATTTCAGAGAGAAACCCAGAAATGTGGCCATGTTACAGGGCTAAAGCAAAGCCCGTGGCTTTACAGAACAAGCACATTCACTGTGTGACAGTGTGAGAGAGCAGCCAAAGTGAGGTGCCACAAAAATCCTTCCTCTGTGACCCTCTGTAAGTTCAAGCTGTGGGGATCTGCAGAGCTCCCTCCTGGGATGATGGTTCTGCAGGACTGTTCTCATCCTTAGAGAAGGCAAAGAATGTCCAGTAGGATTCCCACTATAGATTAAGAGATTTCTTTTTAAATTTCTTTATTAGAAGGGCTGAAATGTCCTAACATGTCCTGTGGGTGGTGGGAGGCCCCTCTGAGAACACTCCTGGGGAGTTTGAAAGAGTGACAGTAAGAAATGTGTCTGCCTAAATCACTGTGACAGAAGTAACTCATGTGCATTTCTTGGAAAAAGTAAATATTCTCTGGTGTTACACTCTCTGTACTTTTACTCTTTGAAGTTTTTCACTCCATTAGAGTTTTTGGTACTGGTACCAAACCCTACTAAAGAGCACAGGTGACAGCAGACCCTTTTCTTGAAAGCTCATGCAAGGGAGGGATGCCAACAAGGTGCCATGCAAATATCTCCTAAGATTTCTACAACCCCATTCCATAACACACAACTTCTGCATGCAAATAGCAATTCCAGGTTCTTATCTGGTACCTGCTTGTCCACAGAAAGATACACAATGAAAAATAAATTGTTAACAGCTTTAAAAGCTGGGATCAGATGGTTGTGTCCAAGGCAGCAGAGTACTCACCAAACACCTCAGGTGAGAAGCTGATCCCAGCAGCAGAGTTTTGAATGGAGCTGCAGGATCATGAGGCAGGAAACGAGGTCTGTTAGTCTCTTATTTTACCCACTGACTGTATAAGCTGCTATAATCAATCATAACCTCTCCAGGAGCAGCATCACAGTGCTGGAGTGGGGGCAGTCTGTGCAGGGACTGCTTATTCCTTGCTGCTGCAGATGAAAAGATTCTCCTTGAAGGAGCTGTGGCAGAGTTTTGTGTCCCATGGCTGAGCCCCACCAGCCCAATGCCATTGCACCAGCTTTTAACCCTGGTATTCCTTTGCATTAATCCATCACAGGATAACTTTCCCCCTCTGTTTTCTGAGCAAATCACACACAAACAGCTGCTGGCCAAGCCAGAAAAACTGTATGCAGGTGTTTCAAAGCCATGTTCAAAATAAAAAGCAATTAACAGACTGTTAAAACACACACAATTCCTTTCACACTTCCATCAGGGCTGAGAAGTCAGGTGCAGGAGAGAAAGCAATGCTGTGGATAACATACACACTCCCTGAAAACCTCATTATGCTGTAGCACATCAGTATTCCAGCAACATTTTAGGTGGGAAGTTGTAGCAATATCGATAAATTATATTCTGTCCACATCACTAGGGTGCCAGTAATGTTTCAAAAAAGCCTGGAGGATCAGTGGGTGACTCTTACAATGTATATATAAAGAGAAATCTTGTTTTGTCTCCCCAGAGACAGTTTCTCTCCTAATGGAGTGTGGTCAGAGGGGTTCTGCTTAATTCATGCATTTAACTCTAGATCTCCATCACTTCATAGTGGTTTTGTGCTAACTACAACATATAGAGGCCATTAGGAAGCACGACTAAGATTGACTTTTCTTCCTTCATGGATTATACAGAAGGAATGGGAGCAAGTTGGGCTCATTAGCATATGTTTAAAGAGTTCACGGGGTTGGCAGTAGTAGAAAGTACCCAGCAACCAGCAGAGACGTTTAATTCTAAACCTTACACATCAACAATAAAAGGAATATCTCTCCTTCTCACTGTTACATCATTAAATGAACCAGAAGGAGCTAAACCAGGACCTCGGGAGGTGCTGACAACAGGGAGTTGTTGAGTCTGGCAGAGGATAACGTGAATTTTAATTATGGCAGAGAACTGTTTGAGTGCTTATTCCTTTCCAGTGAGAGGAATTAGTGCTGAGGGGTGTGCCTGAAGGCCTGTGGTGCAGCCAGGCACCCAAGGAACAGGGCCTGAGTGCCTCTGGAGCAGTCTCAGGAGCCTGGGGAGCAGCAGCCCAGACCAGCCCAGCCCAGCAGCCCCTCTCCAGCCACACCACGCTCATTTCTGGCCACCTAAGCTGGGCCTGCAAACCCCCACACCCCTCCTGGGAACCCAACAGGAGATGCAGCATCCCCCCAGCACCCTCAGCTGCCTGACCCAGAGGAACCACGCAGTGCTGCCTTGCAAGCAGGTGATTCCAGCTGGATGAATAATCCAGGCTGGTTTTCCACAGGGGCTGCTGTGAAGTGGCCAAACAGCACATCAGCCACTCCTCCTCTCTCCCAGTGTGCAGCTGGGCCCCTTAGTGCTGATGTGAGAACATCACCGTGCTCAGCACCAGCCCTGCAGGTAACTCCAGGGATGCCTCACCTGGGAGCAGGCAGGCTCTCACTCAGGTGAGAGCAGCAGGAGTTTCACTATTTCAGCTCTTTCCTGCTCACAGACCTGAGCCACTGGCGGCCTCCAGCTGTCACTGCCCAAGGAGAGACTGAGAACTCTCACCATGAGCATTAAGGAGCATGTGGAAAGTCAGGAAAATGTGGGGTTTGGTGTGGAAAGGGGCAGCAAAAGGCTTTCCTGTGCCCCTTCCTGCTCCCCAGCCCCTTTCCCAGGGCTGGTGAGAGCAGCATCCAGGCTCTCCCCTCTGCATCACCAGCCCACAGAGAGCCAGGCTCTGCAGAGACAATTTAAGGCAGGGAGATAAGTAATGCAATTTCCACACAAACCTCCTGAATAAGAGACTTGGCTGTAACTGAGTTTCTGGGAGCAGGGTAAGGCTGTGCTGCTGAACTCACAGACACTCTGCATTCTGCTGCCTGCCCCCCATCCCAGAAGAACCCCTCTCCCTCATGGATGTGAAGCTGCTCTCACACAGGACAGCCCACACGAGCCCATGGCTGCAAACAGCCTCCCTTGCCTGGGATTCTGAAAAATGTCAGATATCAAGGAGCATCTGTTCCAAGTGCCCCTGAGCAGTCACAGAACACTACATTTACAAACAGAGAAAAGCAATTTGAATCACTCAGTACATTTGCATGTGGTGTCTGCAGGATGGTTTAGAATCAAGATTAATGTGCAGACTGGAGCAGGGGGCTGTGGTGACAGGCAGGGTGAGCCAGGCAAAGGTGGCAAAGGATGCTCAGGGATGCAGGAGCCCCTGGCAGAAGCTCCCCAGAGACAGCAGCAGCTTTTGGGCGCAAAAGCCAATGCAAAGCCTATTTATTGCTTTTGCAAGTTAGGGCTGCTCACTCTGGGGTTGGTAAAGGCCACCTGAAATTAGATCTTAATCTCATGTCCCAGTGGCTGGCAGAGATCGCACCTGGGCTCAGCAGCTCACAGGGATGTGTTGTGCATCCTCTCCAACACTCCCAAAACCACAGACCCTCACCTCTCAGCTTCTCCATCGCCTTTACTCACAAAGAAGTCGAGTTCAAAGGGCAGAACTAGGGAGGCAAAACCCCCCTGCACATCAAGCAGTTCCTGTTTTTATTGAAATGAGAATTTGGGGGGGTGTTTTGAAGTGCAGATTTGCAGCAAAAGGCTCAGTGAGGCCCTGCTTGCCAGCACCACCAGAGTGGGCTCATCCTCACTAAGAGGTGGCTCCCACCCTGGGATTGAGCAGCTGGAGCTTTTGAAGCATAAGGCTCTGGTTTTATCAGGTAAATAAGCCAGGGAGGTGATAAGCCACTCTCTGAAAACCCTTCAATAATCACCCTGATGTATGCCTTGAACTCACACTCCTTTCAGATCCCCCTGGCTTTTTAATGACAGAAAAGAAGATCTCGGTTTCAGAAATATTCAGTGTTCTCCATTGTCAGTCTCCAGCTTAAAAAATAATTAAGTTTACTCTCCTGCTAGCCTGTTATCAGGTCAGTGCAAGATGCTAAGAGATCAGTATGCCACGGTAAGAAATATTTCTGTCTATTTAACTCACTAATTCAATCTCAGTAAAGAATGAAACCCATGAAGTATCTATTTATAAAGTAAATACAGCAAGTAGAAATCAAATATTGGTCCTGTTTCAGGCCATTAGCTGAGAGGATGCTGGGAAGGTAATAGCCACGATTTTTATAGTGCTAAAAAGAAGTGGTTTGTTCCAACCAGCCTTTGTTGTTTGTTTGTTTGGTTTTTTTTCATGCCAATAAGTGGCAACCTGAAATGATGTGGGGAGAAGTGGACAAGGAGCACCTCAGCTGTGATCTGAGAAAACACTCCCAGGATGTGCTGTCCTCTTCACCACATCCAAAGGTGGATGCACACAGCATTTAAGAAATTATTGCCCACTCTCAACAGCTCATTTCAACATTTCCTTCTCCAAATGCAGCTTTGTGGACTGGTAGCTTCCATAAAGTTTGGAATCTTCCAAGAATTTGCAACAAAAGCCAGGGCCTCCTAAATGAAAGAGTTTCCACTCAGCTTGGTGCCTCTGGGGGGGGTTAATTGGATTATTTCATGGAGATGATTTTCCAGCACAGCCCAGATGTAAATCTATGGGGATGTAGCATCTCTCATCCCACTGATGGGGGACTCCAGAAGCCATGGCAGGACAGTTTTGGCACATGGAATGAAGGTCTCATGGACACCGTGGTGCTCACAAAGCATCACCAGGGCACCAACCAGAATTTGCAGGAGAATACAAAAATTTCCAGCTTTTATCATTTGGCACTTATTTTTTAATTATTATTTCCTCATTTTCTGAGGTAAAGCAGCCCCTTTTTATCCCCTAACACACAGTGTTGAACTGACTTCAGTCTCACTCTTCCATTCTGCAAATCCAGCAGAAACTGTCTATCCTGTATTATCCACATCCATTCACCACATAAATTAATGCACAAGATTCAAGTGCCAACCTAATACTACTGTAGAGTGCAATTAAAAATGCATTAAATTCCACTAATATTTCACAAAAAACATTTTCACAAATAGCAACTAATTAAAAAAAAAAATTACACAGTAAACGTCACTAGAGCCTTAAATAAAGGGAATAGCTATTGATCTCTGGGTATCCTGAATTCAGTAAAATACTGTGGCAAAATTGTGTTCTAATGAAACAGTAATTTAAATGTCATTAATTTCATATTTGCCATTCCCTTTCTACTACACTGATCCCTAAATTAAGGGCATTAATGTCTCCTGTGTCATTTAGGGATTTAATGATTTTGATCCAGATTTAAAGGTTTAGAAGTGTTTTGTTTGGAATTTCTCATATATTCTCCTAGGAACCATTCAACATTTGCCAGAACCAGGACAGGAGCTAATTGCAGTTTCCAAATAAATCTGTATTTTTAAATTTGGGAAGAAACCTCAACATTTTCCATTTTAAACCAACCAGCTCCCAACTTCTCCCTTTTTGTGGCAGAGCTGTGCAGCTGAGGAAACTTCTCATGAGATGACAGATGACCCCAAACTCCTTTGAATATGGGATTCTTGGTACTTTATAAAATCAGGCATGAAGAGCAGAGGCTGTTAAATACCACAAAATCCTGGCTGTGCATTTGTGTCACAATAAAAGACTTTCTCACTCTGTACAAGCCCCTGCCAGGAGGCTGTACCCAGTGGGGGTTTGTCTCTTCTCCCAGGTGACAAGTGACAGGATGAGAGGAAACAGCCTCAAAATCTCAACCAGGGGAGGTTTATATTGGATTATTAGGGGGAAATTATTCACTGGAAAGGTGGTCAGGCATTGGAACAGGCTGCCCAGGGGAGCAGTGGAGTCACCACCCCTGCAAGTGTTCAAAAAACATGGAAGTGGCACTTGGGGACTTGGTTTAGTGGAGAAGGTGACCATGCTGGGTTAGGGTTGGACTTTTCTAAACTAAGTGATTCTATGACAAATTCAATGTACTGAAGTTACAGCTGCTTCCCCACACACAAGGATCTTCCCTTAAGTGTCCACACAGGGGTTTTAAATAGTTTAACACGGAGCTGAATTCTTCATTTAAGTGGTTTGTGTCTTTACTGGATAATCTCGTACATGTGCTTCATTATATCAATAACAGTAGGAAATTATTGATTTTTCTGAAGCCATTAAGTTCAATTAACTTTTCAATTCAAATGGAAAAATGGTAAATTACCTTCATTTGATGGTAAAAACAGGAAAGGGGGGGGGAAGAGAAAGGATAATACCCTAATTTGTGAAGTATGTGAGCAAAGTGGTAAAGGTAAAGCAAACAAATGAATATTTGTGTAATAGCTCTAATCAGCACTGCTCAGCATTTAAAACTGGCATCATTATGCTCACTGGACTGTGCAGCTAGAAGTAGTTGTGATGTTGTTTACCCACTTAATCTTGTGAATAAATTATAGCAGAATAAATAATAAACAATAGGAAAAAGGGTGGAAAAATCATTTGGAACAAATTAAGCTCCTGCTTATCCTCAGCCTAAGGCACACCCGGCACACCCAGCACACCCCCAAAAGTTGCTGAATATTGAAATGTAGAGAAGTTGGAAACACAGGCCCAAAACTCTCCAAGGTCTTGGGAGACAAACCTGGGCAGCAGGTAAGGAAGATCCCTGGCTATAAAACTCAGGGAGATGCAGACCCACGAATTATGAACTCAAAACCTGATTTAAAAATCTATTAAATCATGTGCTAATGATCAAGGAATATACAATAAGTCACTTGATTTAGAGTGGGGTTTACTTATTATACAACATTTTTGCTGCTGTTCACAAACACCACATAAAAATCCAAGCAGAGATAAGACCAATGAAACAGTAAAATAAAACCAAGTATGTAGCTACTGAAATAACCCTTTAAAATATTTAGGTCCAAATTTATATTTTAAAAGTTTACTAGAAAACCACAGCCAAAAATGCATGATTTCATTTCAGTTACTGCTCTGACAAGACCAGATGAAAAGTTTTTAGATGCTTTTTCCCCCCAGCAGAAGTAATATCTGGTTCTTTCTCTGTTTCCTACAGCACCAGAAAGAACTTTGCAGCAAGCTTTGGGTTGAAGATTCTCTGAGGAGCTCTTCCCTGTACCCAGCTGGATTTGCACACACTTCAAACCAAACCCAGGGAGGAATTCCAGTGCTGGGATGAAGCTTTTGGGATTCTGACATGAGAATGTACAAAGAAATTGCCTGCCTGATCAGGCAACACTGAGAGCTTTCCTGCTCCTGTATTCAGTCCCTGCAGAAGGTCCTGTGCACCTGGGCAGGCTGGGGCTGGGATTTGGGGAGCCCCCAAGGAAGCTGTTGTGCTGCTGCCTCTCTGCCTCCCCCTGTTTCAGTGCCCAGCCATGGCCAGACCATTGATTTCTGCAGCGACTGCAATCAGTCATAATGAGGAAAAAACAAGAACAAAACCATCCATCCTGACACAAACCCACCATCAGGTATTATCTGGGGCTCACTGCTGATTTAATTTCTACTGACCCAGTCGTTTGGGTTGGCTGGAGCTTTTGTGCCTGAGTAAGAGTTCACGTTGTGCCCAGCAGTAATCTTGGTGTTATTACTGTGTTCATCATCTTCAAGGCAGTCCAGAAACAGCCAGGAAACATTTTTTAAAACTTATTTCTCGTATTTTCACGTGTCAAAGTTTGTTCTTTTTATTTTACCTTTATGAGGTGATTTTATTAATAATAAGAAAGTGTCTAGTCATTTCCTGATCAAGTATCATGCTAACTAACTGGGTTTTTTGCTGAATAATTCACATTTCATGCTCTTTTCTTTTTCCCCATGTGAATTCCTTCTCTCCACTTCATATCCAGCTGCAGTGAACTTTACTGCTTAATCCTATAAAACTCAGATCCATTCATTTGCTGGATGAGCAGTATAAACTTTGAAATTATGTATTCCCAAGCCTTTTCACCACTGGCAGTCTTCTTATGAACCAAAGAGGATGTGCTTAGATCCTCCTCCACCTTTCCTTTCTTTCTGTCCTCTGCCCTTGGCCATTTCTGTGCCTGGATACCTCTCCAGTTGTTTGCTTTTAGCTCCACAACATTTTACATTATTTGTAAATCTGTTTCCTTTGACTGTGGCTCCACAGCACAGAAAGATCTACACAGTGAAAGATCTACCAACAATGGTGTGTGTGTGTATATATGTATATATACATATTTAAAAAAATCAGTTTATAGAGAGAAAAACAGAGCTATGGAATGTGTAGCTGGATCCAGACCAAGCTCTTGAGAATGGACCATCACAGAGAAATAAATTAGCTATTCCCAACACCCAGTGATCAGTGGCTGTTCCTCACAGAAGATGCCAGGAACTTGGTCCCTCATGGCCGTGGGCTCTCACATTTCTGTGGGAAAAGCTTCCTTCCTGCTGCTTTTTTAGGACACTAATGTGAAATGATGACCAGACCAAAGACACTAATGGTTTTGTCATCTTTTGACAGCTTTGTCATTGCCTATCACAGCTGTCCACGAGCTTGGCCCAGGGTATTTAAAAGACTGCCCAGAAGTCTGGGATGAAGGCAAAATGCTGGGCTGGTGGCTGCCTACCACAATCCATCTGTGACTCAGTGTTTTCCCAGAAAAATCCTTTCAGTGAGCTCTCCAGGGTGACTGTGCAGGCTGTGTGTGCCACGGGCCAGGCCTGGGGAGCTCTCTGCACCACGAGCCAAAGCTCACCCAAGCAGAAGGCAGATGTTCTCCAAGGCAAGCACAAGGCTGTGGAATCAAGTGCAAAGCTTAGGAGGAAATTCACACCCACCCCACTCCAGATGCAGGACCCAAGCCTCACTTCCCCCCACCTTAACTTCAGGACACGGCGACCGATGCATCAAAAACCCAAAAGCAACTTGCTCTGCCTCAGAGAGGACTTGCACGGTGCCAAAACCAACCAAACAAAAATGCTATGAAAATAAAACACCCCACTGCTCACACTTCTCTTCCTGGGGAGAGATGACAGGATGAACTCCCCGTGATGGATGCCAGCCCTGCTGTTTAATGTGCTCCAGGACGGTGCTCCCACGTGAGAGCGATGGAAACAAACTCGGGCAGCAAAGCAAGAAGCAGCCCAGGCTGAAGTTTTCTGGCCCAGGGCTGCTGCTCATTAAAACTATGCAAAAACTGTCACTTCAACACAAAGCTAAATGCAATTCAGCACTACTGACTCTATCTGGGAGTTTTTGGGGTTTTTTTTGCTAAGCCTGACACTGGAGGGGAACCTTCAAGTGCTCCTGTGGATAAGCTGAGCTAGGTCTGCAGAAAGCCCCAGCTGGGGAATTCTGCAGTGTCATCATGCAAACACTTTGTTTACCCTCTGCTTCTTGTGCAAAGGATCTTTTTGCAGGTTCTTGTACCGTGAAGTTTTTTGCTACCCATTTTATTCCACTTCCCCCAGTATGTCCACGAGATGAATTTCTGTCTTTACAAATGCAATCATCAGTAACAGCAGAACAACAAAACATCTACCCCAGATCTCAAACCTGCAAACAGATCTGTTCTCTAGACTTCACCACTGATTTAATTCCTAGTGAACACTTCCAGTCTCAGCTGCTGAAAGTGTGGCTCTCATAGATGTTAGGAAAATATTTTCCATTTAGCATTTTGAAAGCGTTCGTGTATAAGAACTGATTTGCAGGTGTTAAGCTGTAACATTTAACCCAAATGTTTCTCTCTACCAAACCAAAAGTGAAATTTTAATATCCAGTGGGGAAAACAGCCTGACACTAAAGATATTTGCCTATCATTGTACTTATTTTTCATTCAACTGATATCTGCTTTTATGATTGATTCCTGGCTGTGCTCTCATTATCTCTGACATCTTCCAACAATCTTTTTTATAAGTAACCAACATTCACATGAAACTTGTTACTTGCCATACAATTACTATAGTTGTACACACACTAGGAAGTAAGGCAGAAATTGTGGTTAAAACAGTGAATCAGGATTTAATGTCTTTGGGGACCTTTTCCCCACAGAAAGAACCCATCCTCTTGGAGCACCACCTGCAACTGGGATTCTACAGGTGCCTTTTCTGTGGAGTTTCTATGACTTTTACCAGAAAATAAGTTAAAAAAAAAAAAAAAAAAAAAAAAAAAGTTACCCTGCTGAAGAACTCAAACAGCCTGAAGAAGAAACACCTACCTTAAGCCACTATTAATTAACTACCTAAAACATGGTACAAGTGTTCAACCACTTTGTATGTATGCACAGGGGGGCTGAACTTTTAAGAGCACAGTTCTGTGAAAACAGAGGGTGATTGGAGCAGAAACATCAAGAACAGAGAAGTATCACACAAACAGGAGTTCTGTGCTTAGCAAGTCCAGAGGGAGCCGGGAGGGAGAAGGAATTAACAAGTAGATGTATCAAAATGTGAGCAGATTCTTAAGCAGCTGGGATGAGATATCCTGTGAAATACTTCAGCAGCCAAAAGCAAGCGAGGACTGGTCTCTGCACAGGGACCAAAGTTCACATGCTCTGAGTCTCACTGATCCAGATCCCTTTCAATGTCACACCTGACCATATCATGGAATTACAGCATGGTTTGTGTTGGAAGGACCTATTAGAAATCTAGTTCTAACCCACCTACCATGAGCAGGGGTGCTACCCACTAGATCAGGTATCACACTAGGGCTCCCATCTGGGGCAAAAAGCAGTTTTTCTCCCTGATTGTTATTTTTGATTAGCAGGTCCAGCTGGATTCCCCATCATTTCAGAGAAGCCTGGGTGTATTTCTGCAAGGAGTGCTCTGGTTCAGGCACAAAGCATCAAGGCTGATGAAAGGGCTGCTGAGTGACCTCCTCTGGCCTGGGCTGTGCAGGAGGCAGGGCTCCATGCTGATCATGATACAACCTCAGCTGGCTTTTACCATCTGGGAAGCTGTGAAGCAGAGCCTGAAAGAACCAGAGGTCCTGAACATTCTTAAGGTCTAATTGTATCTGTATCCCATCTTGCCTGGCAGCTGCATGTTCTGGAAAAGAATAGCCAGATCTAAAATAAAATGTGCTTCTCCCAAAGGCCATTATTTAAAGGGCAGTGCCCCTGTGAATACACATGAGCTCGTGGCTTGGTTTCTGCATCAGCCTACACCAGCCAGTTTTACATAAACAGAGAGAATCCACAGGATCCTAAGGTGGCACTTCCATGGAATTCACCACAATCCCAGCCAGCCAAATACCATTTAACATCACAGATGATGCAGTTCCACTGGGATGCAGTTAAAACCAGTCCCAACTCACCTTCCCTAGAGGAATGCAATTTATCTGGGCTTGCAGCTGTTGCATTCACAGGATAAGACGATGCAATAATCCTTCCAGGAGCATTAGGAGACGTGGGTGGCCAGAGCAACAGAGCTGTGCTGATGTCCCAGGAAACGCCCTGGCTGTGAACAGGATTTGGGGAAATGAGTGTGTCTCTCTGTGGATCTCAGTGTGCCTGCCTGAAAGCCTTGGCTTCTCCAAACACTGGGAATTGGGCAGGGAGCCCACTGCATGACCAAGCATTTCATGGGAATCAACAGGAAGATAAGCAGAGGAAGAATTTAAGGGGATGGTACCATGGACTCAGTAGGGTGGAATTAGATCCCCACGATGCTCCTCTGTAAATACAACAGTTCCATAGAGTTGGTGCAAACCCTCACACCTTGATAGCCCATGAGCACACTGAGGATTCCCAGCAGGTATGGAATTACTGCCTATTATTCATTCCTCCTTAGTAATAATATCAATTTAGCTGTTAGTTTTTGTTTTGACTCAGTGCTTAGGAATCAGCGGGGCAATAAAGCTATTTAAATGGAAATACTATTCACATACACAATCACCTGATTGGAACATGAACAGCTCCTGCTCCTGAACATTTCTCATATAATAGCTGCTTTTTCCCCTCATTAAATGCAGAAACCTGATTAACATTTAGATCACACGTGCTTTACTTACAGCAATTAGGACCAGATACCAGAGTTTTGCTAAACTATGTAGGATTTTTGTACTTTATCATGAAGGGGAGAACAAAGAAGCTCCATAGCACTACATCTGGTCCTTTCTAGCACTTCTGTTCTATGCACACTCTCAAGGACAAGTGTAAACTTTAAAGAGAAGTCTGTAGGGACAAACTTAGGGAGGAAAAAATTGGACACTTGGATGAACTCAGCTTTGTAACAGTGATTGGTAACACTATAATTCCATGCACTCCCTGGCAACACCCAATTAAACAATCCAAGGGGTTACAACAGCTAGAGATTAGGAAATAGCTGCTAAAATAACACATATGAGACTTGAAAATGCAAACCTTTTTTGTTCTGATCAAAAAATAATAGTAATCTGCAATTCATAAGGTTCAACTCAAGTTAGAAAAGATCAAATCTCAGTTGTTCAAAAAGCTTCAGAAATATAACTGAAGAGGTAATTTAGGATGTCCACCACATTATTTTGCTCAAGCCACGCTGTCACATACTTCACAAGCTGTCATGTTGTTCAGCAAATGCAAAACACGGAGCTCAGCCCTTTCAAGTAAGGAGCACAACCAGAATTAAACAGTAAAACAAAATAAATGAAACGCTGTCTGAAGAAGCCCCAAGTATATTAACATTTCCTGCAATACTCTGCTCTGACTGGTCCCAGAAGAGACTCAAATAATTTTAATGATTCATTTTCCAAGATTAAACTCAGCACAAATGAATAGGATGGAAATGTGTTTCCCAAGCAGACAGGCCCAGCCCTACTGGTTTCCTGGGACAGGCCATGATTTTGGGGCTAATTCCCTTTTTTTTTTTTTTTTTTTGAGGTGCTCCTCCCTCAACATCATGGCAAACCTGACCTAATGCTTTGGCCTTTCTGGATCAGTGAAATTGCAGTTGGTACTGAGCTCCTGCTCTGCCCAAGTGCTGCACAACTCATGCTGAGAGTTCCTCTCATCCCAATTTCCTTTGGATGAGCTTCCCAGACCACCAGGAACCACAAAATTACATTTTCCACACATTCCTAAGGGAGGGAGCTGGCATGTGTGTGCAGCGGGGAAAAAAAATCTCCTCTCCACAACACACAAACCCAAGTTTAAAACAATGCAAATCCCATTTCTCCCTTTTTGGTCACCTTTCATCTTCTACACAAGCGCTAACTCAGGTCAAGGTTGAACCGACTTAAGGAAAGGACTTGGAGTCCTTTGAAAGAGCCTGCGAGTACAATCTTGTGTTTGCATTTAATTAATCAGCTGAAGCTTTCAAATCTGTACTATTATCTCTTTAATAGAGCTGCCCCCTGAAGGCTTTAGCAGCGAGCCCACAGCTCCTGGGGCACTTGGATGCAAAACCACTGCCAGCCACCACCCCTGGGGCTCCAGGCAGCTCCGCACGGGGCACGCGAACAAAAGAGCTCCAAATTTGAGGAGACTAAATATTAATTGATGGTAAACAGAGTGAGAGTTAGTGGCAGCCATCAGCTTTCCCCAGTTGCTTTCCGGGTAATGTTGTTGGTGGTTAATGAACTGTGTCTTTGCCTTTCTCTTGTATTTTTTTTTTTTTAATTTTTTTTTTTCTTTCAATCCTGCAGATGTCCGGCGTGCAGGAGCTGCTCCTCAGACGGCTCCCAGATGAACAGCCTGGTGAATGTCTAGCTTCCCACGCAGTCTGTATTCCTCAGACACTAATTAGTGATATTTCAGGAGCTGTAAATGATGGAAGAGTCTCCTTTTTTTTTTTTCTGGCCCCTTTTGTTCAAGACGTGTTAATAATCTAAACCAGGCTGCTCCTGCCATCGTTTCCCACCCCAGTAACCTGATGGCCACCAAAATGCCTCGAGGGTTTGGAGGGCAGACAGGAGGTGCCTCACAGTGGCCTCCAGCCCAGGGGTGAGCTGCAGCTTCACCTCCTTAACAAGAAAGTGAAGAAAAGCAGGGAACGTTCAGAAAAACACCAGAAAGATGCAGCCTTGTTGATTGCTGTGTGCTCTTTATCACCCACATCCCAAAGGAAGCAGCAGCAGCTCCTGGCCCAGGTGACGAGTGCCAGTGAGCCACTGTGCTTTCCCCTCTTACAGGTTCTGATTTTCAAGGGAACCACAGCATTCCCAACAGCACCTCTTCTGGCATGACCCAGCTGAGACTGCCTAACAAGAGCAGAGATCACTTTTTTGGTTGTTTTTTTTTTTTTTTTTAATAACCCCACTAACTCTGGGGAGAAATTCTGGGTTGGGAACAGAGTAAATATTTCCTGTGCTGCATGTGAAATTTTGTAGGTGATAAAAGCTGAAAGAACTACTGGAACACCTCTCCTGCATCAAATAGGACACAGGACCTGACAACAGTCACTGACAGAGAATGCCCCTCCCTAAGGTGAGGGGAGGGGCTAATTTCCATTATCATCCCTATTTAAAATGTCTTGTTCCTAGTTTGCAAGAGGCTTGTGTTTTCTTGGGACCAGTGGTAGGATCAGGGTTCATTTCTCATGGATGAGTGGATACCCCTAGGAACAGGCCAGTCCTGACAAGGACAAAGGGCTTCTGCTCCTCCTGCTGTTTCCAGTTCTGACTCCCCATCTGTCCTGCCCACAGACAGCGAGTGCTTCCCACAGCCTAAAGAAGAATTAAATGTCACCAATTTGTAGCAGAGGGGAAGGAGCAAGACAACATTAATTGAGTTAAATTAGTTCACAGGCACTTTCCTAGCAAAGCACGCAGAGCCTTTGGACATCTTCATTGCAGAAAATGCTGCTCATTATTTTGGTGCTGCCATACAAAGCATCCTCTGGCTTTGGCAGATTTTCATCAGCAGTCACTCAGAGCTATTCCTGCATCCAAGGGTTTGGGCAGCCCTCTGGGAGGGTTTTTTCCACCCCCACCCCCCCCCACTTGCCCAATCTCAAGTGACTTTCCCCTACTCAATAACCAAGCTATTTAACACAAAGAAAAGGCCAAAGGAGATTCTCTGCAGTCCCCATCCATCATTATACTGGGAGGTACCACATAAATACCTGCAAAATGTGTTTTTCTGAGCCTGTTTTACTTCACACTGCCCAATAAAGGTCCCCTCTTTACCCCTCAAGAACCACAATTAGCAAACTACTAAACACATGGCAGAAAATATCCCAAAACAGCCTCTGAGAGCTGATCCCAAGTCTTAAGAACCAAGCAGTGAAACAGTGTCACACAGCTGGCTAAATTTGGGATCCAGCTTCCCAAAGCACTGCATCACATCTGTGGGGTACCATGCACCCTCTGCCACCCCCAGAGGGGAACCCAAGCTCCTCCAGAACAGCTCCTTGCATTCAACTGTGTGAAATCAATATGCACTTGGATTAATTTCCTGTAACAACAGCACATCACATGATGCACAAATCAGGTCAGAGGAAGAGATGACTTTTTTTATTGCTAACATCTAATTTATCATTTAGTGTTTCCATAGAATGGATTAAAAATAAGAACATGTGCATTTATTTGGAAGTTTCCAAGAGAAACAGCAGCAGTTAGAAGATGGAAAAATTCATGTTGGAGCCTTCTCACCCTGATATCCCCCCTCTTCCATTCTGCCTGTCAGGAACCAAATGGTTTGACTATGGTTGCCTCATCCTCAAAGAGAAGGGAAAAAAAGGCACCTTCCTTGCCTGAGAGAGATCCAGACTTGAGGTCAATTATCAGCAAAGACAAACCCTTCTGTCATTTTCATGAGTTAGAAAAATCAAAGCAACTTTGATACCTGGCTTGTCTCCACAGCCTTCCAACTCCTGGGAATGCTATCAACTAATCTGTCTGTGCTCTGTAGTTTTCTTCTCATTAGCACTACAGATTAAGGACACGAGCAGCACACCTTCAGGAGAAAAGCCTGGAGCCTTCACCATGTGCCCACCACGTGAAAAAAATGTGGCTTCATTTCCCTGCTCTTCTTCCCAAGAGGCCTCAAACCTTCATTCCCTCAGTCACAGCAGCTCCTGCAGTGGCTCCAGCTCTGCCTCTTCCAGCCACGCTCTGGCAGGGGATAAAAAGTGAAACTGGCTCCAGATTTCACAGAATAAATGTGAATAAGTAGCTCAGAGCAAGGGTCAGGGCTGGAGATGCTGCAGGATGGGACAACAGAGACCCTGCCTCGAGAGGTGTTCCTGGATGTAACACTCATCTCTACATTTGTAAAGCATCACTTCTCCCCAAAACTAACACCCAATTTTGGGCCCTAAATTCCTCTGAAACTTCTAAGAGCAAACATTAAAGAGGGGTAATTTTTTTTTTTTTTTTTTAGCTTTGACTCCACAGGGCATCTTTGTTTGCTCTTTTTCTCCTTTAAAAGCAAAAGCTTTACAGCAAAACACAGCTTCCAGGGCTCACTGCATTACAGAGCAGGGTCAGAGGTCTCCCCTTCAAAGCAAGCCTTTTACATTGGAAACACTGGGAATGTGCTCTCTGCCAGCAAGGAGGGAAAATAAGGTTGGCTGGAGGACCACTCATCTTAGATTTGTTTTCCCCTACAAAGGCTCCTGCGATGCTGAGGCAATTTACCCACACAGCCCTGTAAATGTCAACACAGATATTTGGAGTCACTGGGCTTGGCTCTTTCACCTGAGATCAGAATCCAGCAGCCCCTTCAGGCAGCACCAGGACACAAACCTGTCTGGGGACCGAGCTGTGCTCTCCACACCACAGGAGCTGCAGTTCTGTGCTGAGGGAGGGCACGGAGCAAGCGAGGCCCCCACAGAACCCGGGCTCACAGGCACCTCCTCGCTGCTTTTTGGCAGGGCTGCCCATGCTACTGAGGGAGTGACACATCTGTCACCTGCCTGAGGGACACACAGACACAGAATCATTATGGGATGCCCCCATCTCTGCAGGAAAACTGTACTGCACGGCAGAGAGATGGAAAAATTCATGTTGGAATGAATTCTCACCCTGATATCCCCCTCTTCCATTCTGCCTGTCAGGAACCAAATGGTTTGACTATGGTTGCCTCATCCTCAAAGAGAAGGGAAAAAAAGGCACCTTCCTTGCCTGAGAGAGATCCAGACTTGAGGTCAATTATCAGCAAAGACAAACCCTTCTGTCATTTTCATGAGTTAGAAAAAACACAACATAGGCACGTGGCTACCAAGCTCCACTGGCCACTACTTGCACCTATAAACACCCACATGTTACCAATGACTCACTGGTTCTGCAAAAGAGATCTACAGAACGTCACTGACGTGCCAAAAATTCCTCTTGCACTGATGACAAACATCGGTACAGTGACTTTTAAAGGGAGGGGAAATAATAAAATAAAAATTTTAAAAATTAGATAAGTCAACTCCCAAGTAATTCTGTCAACACGTTAGCCCTTCACTCAGCAAGGAAAAAGACACTGCTGCACTTCCTTCCAGGTGACAGCAAGCTAAGCAAGCACTGCCAGCAGTGAATATATTGTCCAGACATGCAGCCAAGTAGAAGATGGGAGGAGGTAGGGCTTGCCTTTGGGTGGCAGAGCAGTAAGAAAGCCTTGCCAGCAAAGTGCTTTAATGGGAATTTCTGTTTCCCTTGGGAAAGGCCTAATTGTTTGATTGCCAAAAAAAATATTTAAGGATTACTACCCAAAATAATTTCTTCTGCTACTGTACCATATGTTTGTGGCTCTAACTAGGCTAAAAAAAAATAAAATAATGACATACTCATTACTGTAAGTATGGCCAGTTGCAACTGCAATATTAAGCTGTCAGACACAATTCCCATTGCAGCCAATGCCTTGCAATCCCCTGCTGGAGATGCTGCCTCTCATCACAGCTCATGCATCCTGTGAGGCAACTCCAGGGCCACATTTTGCCCAGGTGAATAATGAAACACATCATACCCAAGTGTCAGGCTCACATTTACACAGGAAATTCAGTTTAGGGGTACATATATTCCTTTTGGTTTAGTTGTCTAGCTAATTAAAGCCAAGAAAAGTTGATTAAATGTGCAGAAAACCTCAGGCTGCTCCTAAGAGCCAGTTCTTTGGTGCACTGAAATTCCCCCTGGACCCCATGGCAGCTGCTCCTCACTCTCTGGGGCCAGGGGGTGCAAAGGGGTTCTGCACACCCCAAACCCACTGCCAGAAACACAGGCACCACAAACAGCTGTGGGATTGATTCAATGACTGTAAGGGAAACACAACCCCTGCCCACTGCCTTCATTCTGGATTAAAACCCTGCAGTCATGTCTGCACTGAAAGGAGAGAACATGATTATTTCTATATTTTGTCACCATTCATCATTTTGCTTTTAAAACTTCAGCACACCTTAAAAACTTATGAAAACTACAGGAAAAAAGCTCCAGCTCTGAATGGCAGCTGACTTGCAGAATGGCTGAAGAGCTGAGTTCACCCCAATACACCTGAACACATTGGGGTTTTTCTCCTCTTTGTTTTTCATGGGCTAACTCAAGAGCAAAAGCTTTGTTTTCCTGCCCATCTGTGCCTGGTGCTGCACTAAGACAGAACAAAGTCCTTGCTCCTGACACTGCTGCCCAGGAGGGACATAGAAGCAAGTGGAGTAAGATTCCACAGTAGGCAGGAGAACAAAGGAAAAGCCAAATGTATTGAGATGTTGTAGGCACAAATGTCAGTTTTCAGATGAGAAACAGCAGGTTCTTTTGCAGATTCATGGGGAAAGCCACAATCCTGAGTGATGTGCCCTTGTGACCCTGCTTGAGAAGGGAATTAGATCACCTCCAGTGGTCCCTTGCAGCCTGAACCATTTCTGTGACTCCATGAAGATCATTTCTATCGAGGTGATGGCATTTTCCCCAAAGAACACCACACATTATTTCCTATCCCCCAGAAAGACCTGGGCTTCTTGCTGGTTGTTTTATTTTTCCATAAGAAAGCAGCCAGAAATGGTGATGTTATCTTTGCATAGAGAAACACAAAGATCTTGCACTCTGTTTCCAGCTGGATAATCTTCCAGGCCATCAATACCCACTAAAACCTTTAAAACAATTTATATACTCTTTATACTCTCTAAAAAGGAAACAGCCTTTAAAAGCTAAGTTACACTCTATAATTACTCTAATTCTCTGCATCTGGCATTCAGAAGAACCCAAATTAAACACCACAGAGCACCTCAAGTGCATCCATGGAGCAATGAAGGTGGAATTAACTCCAAATTAAATGGGACATCTTTGGAGACTGTCATACCACTATTCAAAGATCACAGGCTACAACCATTTCTATTATTGCATGGATTATTCCTCTTAGGGCAAGGTAAGTATTGTGAGAGTTTGCTTCAACACTTAATAACTTTACTTAGACTACAGAAATGCTTAAATTAGAAAATCCTGGAGCTAAAAGCCATAAATATTGGAGAAGTTCTAGGCTGGATCAGCTCCAAACTCTGCAAATTAGAATTTAATCATTGATCTTCTGGTGAGTAAAGATTTTTCCTCCCTGCTGATAGAGCAAATGCAACCAGGAGAACACACACAGCCCCTACTGCTCTGACCCACTGAAGAGCTCCAGCACAGGGAGATCAGGAGCTGTCCAATTCAAAGTGTGTGACTAAGGGAAACCACAGAGAAATTCTTCTGGGGTTACTTTAGATGTGCTACATCACACTGTAAAGGATTTAGGAAGGAGCTGCTGTGCTCTTTATCCTCAGTGCAATACAGCCAGAGACCCAAACACCCCACAAGCAGCAGATTTAAGATGTGAAAGCAGCACATCCAAGGTGGGTCCTGCTAGACCCATAGGCTGCCTCTGGTCAGTTGATCTGTGAGGATGCAGCAGCCTTTCCCCAATAATGCAGTGTCAGACACCCAGAAAGCAGGAGGATTTCTGCCTGCAGAAGTCAGATTTACAGGCCTGCAAGCTTAAAATTGAACCAGGCTGCTCTTACTTCAAAGATGTGAACACCACTCACTGTGCAGCTGTATCATAACACCTGGAAAAGCACAACTGCACCCAAGGAAGCAGAACAGTCTCTTTGAAGGATACACCTGATGTCTTTGGGCTGGCAAGAAAGACAGGCAGGATGCATAGAAGATTGCACCTGCTGCCCATCACCCATCTACCAAAGAATTTGGGTGTTCAGGATCTGGGGCACGTGGCAAGCAAGCCCCAAGCCACACAGGTGTTTAGCAAACACCACTGCCAGCCTCATGGCATGCCCAGGGCTCTGCCTCCTTGTCATCTGTCAGAAGAGGACAGAGGTGAGAAGCTGAGGATGGGAATTCACCCTGCTCCAGGCTTGGAGTTGTGCCACAGCTGGCAGCTGCTTCACCAAAAAGGAAAGGAATAATATATCACAGAGAAGACAGAAAGTCCCACTTTGGCACCTGGGCAAAGGCTGAGAGTCAGGTGAGCTGTGCTGAAGGCACAGAGCAGCCTGGTCACAGCAGCCTGCAGCACACCCCAGTTCATCAGATTTGCAGATGTTATTGATTTATCTGCACGGTGCTTTGCAAACACTGATCCCTCTCCCCACACAGAAACAGCAACAGCTGATCTATTCTCAGGGGATAAACAGCTGAGAGAAACAGTCTGGGGGGTGAATTTACATTCAGCCAGGACAGAAATCTCATCCCTAAGAGGCTGGAGTGTAATTATAGCATTTCTTCTTGATTCCCTGTCCCTTTGCGAGGTGGTGGCAATCGTGTGTGGGTAACCAGAGCCATGACAGCAAATTGGCTCATTTGAATGAATATCTCACAGCACAGCACGTGTGAATGTGAGGGCTGGACACAGAAAGGGTCCAAGAGCTCAGGAGAACAATGTGGCTGCCCCTCTGCCACACACTGCCTGGGCCTATGGCCAAGAACAACAGCAGCCAAAATGTGACTGCAGGTCTGTCCTGGTCCTCAGCTGGGTGTCAGATTATTTCAGCTGATTTAAATGTCACTCTGCTACACGTGCTTTAATTTATTGTTTGCTGTAATGCACTGATGATTTGTAATGGAGGCACCATCATCCAACTCCCCTGTTCATCTGCTCCTTTTCCATCTCCTCACTGTACTGCCACAGAGGTTATTTTGCTGCATCTTCTTACATTTCATTCTTTGTCTGTCCATAGGCTTATCTTGCTTTCCCATAAATTGTGCAGCCTGCTTATCTGGCTGTGCTCTTAATCTATGGGATGGATCCCAAAGCATTCTAGGTTGCTTACCTCCTCAGCTCCAACTCTTTGTTTCCTGGTTCTGTATCACCATATATATTTATTTATTTTATCCTGCTGCAAATTCCCCTTTTCCAGGTTATTAACACATGAAGCTTTTACAATTCCTTCTGTTGTCTCTATGCTGGTAATTCTAAATTGCTTCAAGTCCTCCAAGGGAAATCCTAATCTCTGAAATACAGACTAAAGACACCTGCCCTTCTCAGCTGCCCACGGAGGATCAGCCTCGAAATGCTACTGGGTCTAAAGATGCTTCACCAAACTCCCAACACATTTTGACTCCCTTCTAGCTACTGACACAGATTCCTAAAAAGAATTCATTCAATACTGCACGTGATTATGTAATTCTGAATGAATATTCAATTATCCCAATATCTTCTTTAGGCTCATAGGGGTTTTCTCTAAGTCTTCCATTCCAAAGTCGAGATTTAAAAGCAGATTTTTTTCTAAAGCCTGTTTATAAATGTATTCCCCTAAGAGTCTCTGAAAATTTATCAATGCCTTCCCACACCTAAAACAATGCAATTCTACAGTTCCCTCAATCCAAGTCATTTACATTAATTCTCTCTTAAGTTTTCCAATACAGATTTCCGTACTTAAGGAATGTAATTTCTGGTGTGGTTTCTCCCACTCCATCCTGCTTTCTTTCTTTTAAAAAGCTCAGAAATTTACATCTGTTTCTTATGGCATACATCTCTCATTTCACTGGCAACAAAGAGCCAAAGAATGATTGTTGTTTTATTTAGGCACCAAGCAATCAAACCATTGCTACTCTGCAAAGAGTACATGCACGTGAATGTAGTTACATGGTATTTCACTCTGGCCTTAGTTAGTAAATAACCTTTACAAGTTCTTGAAGCCCTGACATTTTACATGCAAGGATTTGACAAATGTCTTAATATTTCCATCTATCTTTTATTCACCTTCCCTTCAGTCTCCACATCTGCTTTCCACATCATATTTATTCCTCCTCTTTGCTTCATAATGTTCCTTATCAGTGTCTTTTATTCTTGATACATGCTTTATCTGTACTGTGATTATTCTTATTTTTCCCTTCTTCATTTGCATAGAAGGTATTTTAAATGGCTTTAAGCTACCTGATGGAATAAAGCAGTTCAGCATTAGACACTTGATGTCCAGTAGCTCTGAGCTTCTCTGTTATATTTACCACATCTCAGTCCTGTTCATCCACACTTTCAGACTCTTTTCTAGGGAATTTACAACCAAAAAGAAGACAAATAAGAATGTGTATATCTTGTATTAACCCACCCAAAGCATTTACAGCCACTCATCACCACACATCTAAATGTCAATTGATGAAATCACAGCCAGAATCCTTGGGATACCCTCTCACCTCCCATCCAATTGTGTCCAGGCACTATGGAAAATTAAAGGTCAGCTGTGACCCTGATTTGTTTGCAGAGCTCCCTGGGGTGACCCAATTTCACACGAGGGCTCCCAGCCTGTCACCCTGTCCCGAGGGTGTTTTACAGCACACAAAAGGAGCTGAACAAAGACCAGAATTGGGCTCCTGGGTCTGTGCAGGACCCTGACCCCAAACAGGAGGTGCAGGCTGTGTCAGAGGTACCCCCAATCCCAACAGGGTCCCTCAGCTGGCACTGAGACATCACAAACAAAACCTCCCACAAAGGGAACCTCCAAACTACAGGTGCTGAAAATCAGGCAAAGCTGAGATGGAAATGGAAGGGAAGAAGCATAAAGGTTCCAAATTCCACTTGTAGCCCATCATCCAGAGAGATGGCACACAGCACATTTCAGGACACCCTTCCTCCTCAATGCCTTTACACTTGTTTTTTTCTTTTTTTGACTTTTCACCAAGCTCCATCCTCCATAACACCAGGTGAGCTCTTGGGCTGATCACCCACCTGTAGCACTCTGGCAGATGAAGAGGAAAATATGTCAAAAAACACAGTTGTTTTGGGGGGTTGGGGATCATCAGCATCATTTTCCAGGAGACAGCTGCAGTGATGTCCTTGCTGCCCCAAGAGATGCTGCCACAGCCCGTCCACGTGCACGTAAATTAATTCATCAGGTTCAGAGCAGGTTTTCATCACCATCTACCCACTCAAAACACACTGACTGCAAGACAGTCCTGCAAGGATGGAGCCAGGGAGCATCTCTGCTGCTGGATCCAGCCCAGCTAATATGGATTACACTCACCAGCCGTCCAAACTAAATTCACGGATGCTTGTACATCTAAGGACCCTGAAAATAGGGTACTAAGTGGCCTACAACGTTTCATTGAAGCCATGACTAATTTTCCAACTCGTAAAACCCAGTGGGTCTTAGTAGCCCATGCAGGCAAGCCTGTCTAAATGTTTTCATACTGCCTGAAAAAAAAAAAAAAAGAAAAAAAAAAAAAAAGTAATTGCCAAATAGCTTTTTTTTTTCCTGGGGTGGAAATTCAGTATTAAAACCACGTATTACCCAAACAGAGTCTCCAAAGGAACTGGGGGATTCTAATAGTCTAATGACTGTCTCCTAGAGTTCATTTTTCACTTTTCAATAATTGGTTTTTCAGTTGCATTTGCATAGAGTAAAATTCCATAGCCCATTAAGTTAATCACAAGATGAAGCTAATAAGCATGGACATGCAAAGACATACCTAAGCCCAGATCAATTTTGGAAGCAGTGATTTGAAGTTGCAGCAGAATAACTGTTCCTCCAGCTTGCCAATTTGACAGGTAAAGGATTTGCTGTAAGGAATTGAAATTTTACAGTGCTGAGAATAGCCCATAGTTATGCAATGTAATTTCTTCCAAAGGAGAAAAAAACCNAAAAAAAACCCAAAAAAAAAAAAAAAAAAAAAAAAAAAAAAAAAAAAAAAAAAAAAAAAAAAAACCACCAACACCCTCAACAGGCTTTGAGATGAGGATTTTAGTGATGGTTCAAGTGGTTTAAACCTGCACTTTTCCTCTCTCCATCCTCCACCCAGCAGCCTCCCTGGTGCACCAGGCCAAGTGCATTAAGGAATGACACTCTCCATCCTCCAGCTCCACACAAGTACCACTCTTCAAGTGCTCTTACCCACCACATTTCTGATTACCCACCCAATGGAACTCTCCAGATCAGCAGCACCTCTCTCTCAGCAGGCTCCTTCAGTCCTGGCTGGGATTCCCATTTTCCAGCCCTCACAGCCTCCAAGTGGCCACTCTCACACACTCAGAGTCACTCTGTGTTCCAATCCAGCTGCCTCCAAAAGCTGCCCACGGAGCACAGGCCGGTTGTCCAACCCTGCCCAGGGAGCTGGAGCCACGTCCCCACCAGGCTCAGAAGGCAAAATCCTCCCTGCCCTTGGAAATGGGGATCTTTGCATGGAAAGTTTCCACTTTGCAGAGCAGTTCTGTGCCGCCGGCTCCCCATCTGCCTGCCTGGAAGGCTTCACTCCATCCTGTTCTTCCAAAACAGGGTTTTGTTCTGCAAAGCCATGCCTGGGAAAAAAAAAACCCACCCTTTTCCTTCTCTCCCTCTTCCTTTTTTTTTTCCCTTTAATACTGATGTGAATGAGTAATTTTCTTTTCTTTTTGTTTTTTTCAAAAAACACACCCTTTCTCCCATGTGGAAAAGGGATTTCCATTTTCTGGCAAGGTCTATATGGAAGGACTCAAACAGAACAGATGATGTCAGACCTTAAGAGCTTTTTGGGATGATAGTTTTGTGGTGGCAGAGCTGCTCTCTTTTGAAGCTTAAGGATTTGAACAAAATTATGGGAATGGAGCCAGAGGCAGTTTATTCAGTGTTGGCTTTAGAGGGGTGGGGGCTTGGCAAACAAAAGAGAAATCGTGGCTTTGTTGAACAATAATATATATATATTTGAAGGCATTTCCTCTTTATTTGGAGTCCTTGTTTTTCTGTTCACCTGCAGAGTGATCTGTTATTTAAAAATTATAAAACAGCTGAAGAATTGAGGTGCTGTTTGGTAGAAGGTGCATTCCCTCTGCTGGGAGAAGCACCAACCATTGATTCAAGCTCTGGCTTTTCCTGCACCTTCAATGGGATTTGGCACAAGTTTCCCTTGAATGCCATGGCTACTTCTTTATTTCCCTGCAATTATTCAGATATGAAGCCTTAATTTTGTTGTTGTTTTTGTTAATCATGACATCATGGGTGGAAACAGGGCAAAGCAGGCAGCCCTGGAGGGAAATAAAAATCAATCCAGGCTGCTCATTAAAAGGTAAACCGTCAATAATCTTTGTCAGGCCTTTTTATCTGGGGTTTTAGCACAGTGTGATCCCTAAGGCAGCATGTGGTATTGAGATTTAAGATGGCTCCAACTTTTCACATCTCCATCAGGAAGATTAACTCCTTCAACACAGGCTAAAATTACCCTGATTCTAATCAGCACATCAGAATGGCACAGGATTAAAAGGGATCATTTTGTAGCAGGTTTTTTTTTTTTTTCCCCTGTATCTGTGCTGACAGGGAAAAATCAGCTTCTGAACTTGATTGAAATGGTGCCAGTCAGAAATAGCTCCACAGACGAAAGCACTGACCAAAATCTCATCATTTTATTCTTTGAGCATTTATAAATAAAAAGAAGAAATATCGAACATGTGTGGGGTTTTCCTAGCACTTCAATTTTTTTACATTAACAACTTTCTCTCTAATTTAGGCAAACACCACTAAAGTTTATCTAAATCCTGGGTAACAAGTCTTAATTTTTTTTCTATCAATTTTCTGGGAACTGAGCCTCCAAAATAAAACTTTGTTTTCAAAATTAGGATGAACTCTTGTCAAGTGATTAACATTGGGCTAATTACAGAACCAATGACAGCTCATTTCTGTAGAAACAGTGTTATTCCTTCCTTTTTCCACATAAAATAAGCTTCCTAAAGAAACAATTACTGTGTCCTGAATTAAAGTGCTTTAAGCAGACTGCCAGATACCTTTGCCTACATCATCTTCTCCATGGATTTACTGCACTGGATAAACCACCACTAAAAACCATGAGGTTTTGATATTTTTTTTACCTTTACAACAGCTTTGCTTTGTGAATTTACCAGGCAGGTTATGGAAAGGCATGACTAGAGCTCACACAGCTCAAGTATAAACATTACCTGGTGCTTCAAGCAGGCATTTCCACATATAAATAAGATAAAAACTACACCTGGGCTCCACCTGCTCAGGACTTCTTGGAATAAGCATTTAGTGAATGAAAAAAACCACCTTGATTACCTGAACAGCTCATCTGAATAGTAAAAATACCAGTTCAATAAGTGTAATTATATCCCTGCAAACTGGTTTGCCAAAGGGATGATCCCAGGACCTTGGCTGTTTGAGATGAAGCCATCCAGGGTCACAGGAAGGAGTTTCTTTTCCCAAAATCCCACTGATTTGGCATGGTGACACACCATGAAGGCAGCACAGCCACCTTCAAACATCCCACAGGTGCTGTGTGCCAGGAGAACACATTTATGGCTTTTGTGCAAGGACAGAACAAGTGACCGAAGAGCCCCCCACAAAGCAAGAGGGGATGGCTTCCAACAGAGAGGGCAGGGTTAGGTGAGATACTGGGGAAAAATTCTTCCCTGTGAGGGTGGGGAGGCCCTGGCACAGGTTACTCAGGGAAATTGTGGATTTCCCCATCCCTGGCAGTGTCCAAGGCCAGGCTGGACAGGGTTTGGAGCACCCTGGGATAGTGGAAGGTGTCCCTGCCCATGGCAGGGGGGTGGAACTGGATGAGCTTTAAGGCCCCTTCCAACCCAAACCATTTGGGGATTCTATGGAAGCCATGTCCCCTTTCACAAGCTCTTCATGGGGACAGAGTGGGCCTGTTAAACACAGAGGTGTCAGTCAAGGGTGATGATAAAACTGCATTTTCTGGAAACCTTGAGGTCTTGGACAGGGGAAGTAGCAGAGGAAAAGTAAAAACATTTCGTTCTCAATTACAAAATACTCTCAGAAAAAAACAAAAAGCTGACACTTGTGCTTTATCATCGTCCTGCAGCCAGGTTTGCTTTATGTGATGCTTGAACTCCAGCAGCAAGGTAGGATTTAAAATAAAACCCATTATGAGCATACAAGCTTGTGATAGAAAACCCTAGTTTTGCAACGTGGGTTTAAAGTGATCATACTAAAATGATAGGGAAAAAAAAAAAAAACCCAACAAAACCCCAACACAACACAAAAGAAATGCAGCTTACAAGAACAGCAGTGTATTTATATATATCAGAGCCCTCCCCTATCTGGAAAAAGCCAAGCCAAACAAAACAGCAAAATCAATCAACACTGAGGTATGTGCTTGTCTTAATCAACACTTTTTATTTTAGCTCATCAGTTTGAATAGAAACCTAAAAGTGTGCTGAATTATTTAGCTTGTAACTGCTGGGTAACATATTAGGGAAATAATCTGCTGTATTTACAACACTGAATAGGTTCTGATTTCCCTCACTACTTTTCTTGGGAGGCAAACATCGACAAAGAAATGCAAAGCTTGATAATATTTGGTTTGGAACTGGAAGGGCCTCATTTAGAAAGGTGGGAAATCTAGTTGGGCTGGGGCCTGGGACACAGGAGACCATGATTTCCCTGGTGGAACAAGAGGAAAGTGAATATAGAAACAAGACTCTCCAAAGGAGCATGTGCCATGCCATGCAAGTCAAAATACTCAAAATTTGACCCCCCCCAAGCCCTGAAAATCTATGTTTAAAAAAAAAAAAAAAAAAGAAAGAAAAGTGGGTTTTACTTGGGTACCCAA
>VZTR01017519.1:924807-945054 GCA_013400775.1 Chaetops frenatus
TGCCCCCCCACACCACCAAAAAATTTATTTAAAAAAAAAAAAAAAAGTGACAGAAAAGTGGGTTTCACTGTGGTACCTAAGTTTTCTCTCATCTTCAAACTAAACCTCCTCTGCCACAAATTGGGGTTGTTTTCTGTTGCTCTGTCATTTGTTAAATGTGAGAAGAGACCGACCCCTACCTATCTCCACCCTCCTATCAGGGAATCGTGGAGAGAGCAAGAAGGTTTTTACTGGGAAATATTTCCCAGGAATCAACTGTGGGCTGATCAAACAAGCAGTCAGCCAGAAAAGGCTACCAGAAGTATGAAACAGGACCAGCTCCAGGTGTATGACAAGAAACACAGGCAAAGAGATCACATTAAAAAAAAATAAAAAAATAAAAAATCCCCATGAATAAGGCAGCCACCAGAAAATGCAGGTGTTGCTCAGATTTGCACCTGGGCAAGTGCAGCTGCCAAGAGAGCAGGAGTGCCTGGGACCTCTGGGACAACAGACAAGGGGCTAAAAGGACCTTCCAAACTATAACCACATTTTCCCTTTTGATTTGTGAGTAGCAAAGGCTGAGCCTCACCACTCAGCCACCCCTCTGCACCCACAGGGCCAGACAGTCAGACCAAGAAACTGGCTTGTGTTGAAAAGCACAACACCAATTTACTGTGATTAACTCCAAAATTAATTGTGGGCCTGTTCCTCACCCAGGTCCCACCACTTGATCCTCCTACAAAAGTAGGTATTTAGCTCCAAAGAAGAACAGAAGAGGGGAGGAAAAGAAACCTGAAGTTGCATTTTCATCAAAAAAATGGGGGCACAAAAAAAATTTGAGCACAGCTGGAATCCAGATCCTTATCTATAATAAATTGATATAAATACATAGTGCCAGGCAACTGAAATCAAGCTCTGCTACAGTGACATCAACCCATGTACCAGGGTGGATATGAAAAAGACCTCAAAGGAAACACAAAAATAAGAAAATCAGTGTGCTCCACATTTCTATAGGCTATGAAAACCTCAAATGGTAGGAAAACACACGCCCAGAGCACTTGACACAGTTCACAAGTACCAGGAAGAATTAGGTCCCTTCATGGTAGCAAGCACTGAATACATTTGATAAAAGAGAAGTGCTGCTGTACAGTGTGGAGGCAGAAATTGGAGTCTCAGGCTGATGGACAATCCCACTGCAGCTCACTACTGTGGAATTCATTTGTTAATCAGATACAGTAATTTTTCATGTAATGCAGGCCCTGAAAGCAACTGCATTTCAAGCAAACAGCTCATCAAGGCAGAGATTTCTATCTGTGAATTTCACCCACAATTTATCTCCGTCTGAGCTCTCGTTATGAAAAGCAACAATACCAGTGAGCAAATGAATATCTTAACTTTGGCATTTCAGGATGAATGTTATGTTGAAAATTGGGCATCTTTGCCTGAGAGATTTCTGGAACACTCAAAGTACTCCCAGCAAGTTATTCCATAAACTATCTACCAGACCATATGTTTGCTGCCTGCAAGTCTGGGCAGGAAATGTCCAGTAAGAGCCACATCTGAAAGGAGGAAGAAGCAGCAGCCAACAGCACTCCCATCACTAATCTGCATTTGCAAATGCCACATTGGAGTTGGCAAATGAAGCATTTCAAGTGCAAATAGCTGTGAAGGCATTTTTATGTAGCACTGAAGTGATGGGGAGATGCTGGGTTTGTTCCTGTTTGCCTTTTCCTAAAGTTACCTGGGTTCTGGTAGAACAAAAATCACTTTTCCCTGGATTTTTTTAATGTATATAAAGATGATGCTGACATGGAAAAAGCCCATTTCTCTCCTAAATGCTCATTTTGAAGCACAGCTACTTAGAATAATTATAATTGCTGTGATTTCTGAGCACAAACACTTATCCTGTGAACAATTACAGGCAAATGTCTCCCGGCAATATGGTCCTACAAGCTTAAAGCACACACATTAAACATGGTTCTAAAGTTTATAAAAACATATGTATATGTTGTACATAAAGAATATATACAATATGTTTCCTTTACAAAGTAATTTTATATCAAAACTGATTTTAGAATCCACTTATGTTTCAAAAAGCCTTAATTTTTTATATATTTATACATTATACAGTGTAGAATGTCTACATTATATGTGTGCAATTAGATCACATCCATGATGATCTTAATGGTTGGACTTGATGATTTTAAAGGCCTTTTCTAACCTAAACTATTTCATGATGTGTTTTCCAGTAGTAAATTGATATAAATAGCCTAAGACTGGGATAAACCAACACAGAGATGAAATATTATGATCTGAGCTTGCATTTACAGGATGTAATTCCCAACTGATGAAACAGAGTTTCAGAAATGCATCTCTGTCACTTATCATTAACACTGACCAGGCATAACCCCGAGATTATGCTAATAGAAGACAACATTCAATTAGCACACAGAGTGCTCTCTAATCAAAGCCCACACAGTATTAAAGAAGTTTGAGATTATGGGTTTTTTTCCCTCTGTACTGTGCTTCTGTTCTGCAAAGAGATTTGAGCAGCCTGGGATAGTGAGAGGTGTCCCAGCCCATGGCAGGGGTTTGGAACAAGATGAGCCTTAAGGTTTCTTCCAGCCCAAACCATTCTAGGATTCTGTGATTCCCTGAAAGAAAATGTTCCACTTCCACAAAATCTCCTTTTAAAAACCAACATGGAGCCTTTAGTTGATCAGCAGTCGATAAAGTATCACCAGAGGAAATTGCCAGACCATACAGACACAGTGAATTTCTCTCTTCACCTTCATCCTACCCAACAGGCTCATCAATCTAATTAATCTGCTAAGGTATTTTAAATATGAAATGTACTTGGGCCATGGGATGTTTTCTCTGTTGAACCAAAGTATTTACTCAAGGGTCTGTTGCAATACAACAGGGGGCAGTGGTTTTAAACTGAAGGAGGGTTGATTTAGGTTTGATATAAAGAATAAGTTTTTATACAATCAGGGTGGTGAAACACTGGCACAAGTTACCCAGAGAGGTGGTGGATGCCCCATGCCTGGAAGTCTTTGAGGTCAGGCTGGGCAGGGATTTAGTGAAAAGTGTCCTTGCTCACTGCAAAGGAGTTGGACCAGAGGGCCTTTAAAGGTCCCTTCCAACCCAAACCATTCCATGAGTCTGTGATTCCAAAGGCCTCACTGACAGGTATTCTCTTCCCTCACTCCCCAGATAATTCCTAACACGGGACCCCCCCAGGATGGAGGAGACAGATGAGGTCCAGGGCTCCCAGAGAGAAGCAGGAGCTGACACTGAAGGAACAGAGCTCAGCAAAAGGAAACAGTACAGCTTCCCTGATCCCAAATAAGGATTTATTTTTACAAATACTTCCAAAACACTTCAGTTCCTAAAATAACCCACCTCCTCTCCCAGGACTCCACTTCTGTGGAGCAGCTGTGCCTCACCCCAGGAAGGAGCCCAGGTTACTCAGCTCTTTGCAAGAAAACCATTCAGCCAAGTGCTTGCCAGGGCATCTTGAACTGGTCTCAAAACAACCCAAAACCTCCTAAGCCATCTTGCAAGTGCAGCCAGGCAGTTTTATTAACCTTCCTCTGCAACATTTTCCCCATTTTATGCACACACAGCCCATAGCAGTGCTGAAAATAATCTCTAATGACTCCATGGCTTAGGTGGCTGTGGTTGGACTCAAAGGCAGCACCCGTTTGTCCCCTTGTTTCACTGAGCAGGTTTGAAGAGAGCAATCGGGACTAACACACACTGGATTTCAGTGCTGGGGATTTTAAAGTCCACTAAACACAAATGTAATTAAAAACTACTGCTTCCAGTACCTGATGCAACACGTAACTGAGCCACAGCACAAAACTTGCCTTTTTATCTGTGTTTCAAAGTAAACACTTGCGAGTGATCCCTGTTTTATCCTCGCCTCCCACATTGCCATATGGCTACGGATGTTTGAAACAGACATTACTCCAATAGCTCATTACTCACCATATTGCACCGGGGAAGAGAAGCTACAGACAGTTTTGACAAAAACAGCAATTGCCTAAAAATGTGAAGTATCACAATCTTGCGTGGTCTCGGACGTTTTTAGTCTGGTGAGGAGGACGGGCACAGGGAAGGGTGAATCAGCACGTCTGCTCCAACTCTGCTCTGTGTGTGTGTCCCCCAGAGCCTGCACAGTGCAGGTTCTAATCCTGCCCAAATTCCTATGTGGATCCAGCACACATCCAGCCTAATTAAAGGCAGAATTCTCTCACTTCAGTGTGCTTCAGTAGTTCCTCGAGTGCCGCACAAAGGTAAGACGTGGATCGGGGTGAATCCCCCAGTGTGGTGTGACACGGTCCAGAGGGAACAGAACCCCAGTGGCTCAGCCATCCCAGGAACTGCTGACTGCCAAGGGGGACCTCAGCACAGCACATCTCAGGCAGGTTTTGATCATTAAATGCTCTATCTTGTGCACCGGTGGAAGATCAGGAGTTTTGCAGAAATTATTGACTGGTCACAGCTGACTTGCTTTTTCTTTAGCACAAGGAAATTCAACAGGGAGCATATTTTGGAGTGAGCGTGTAGCAGCTCTGAATTTCATGTCTTTCCCTGCTGATCAGACCTTCCTGGCAGGGAGGAGAAGACAGGTTTTGTTCCTCCAAGGAGGCACAGGTTGCTGCAAGCCATCCCATTGCTGTGATTCAGCTCCTTGTTGGGCAACACACACACAAAGCATCCGTGTGCACTCAGGCTCTCCCACCTGTGCCTGCCTGGCTTAGATAAACACCTTTATCAAGCTCTTGAGTAAATACAACTCACCCTGTGCTGGTCTGAGAGCCTAAACAAGGGCAACTGCAACAGGTAGCAGGTTTTTAAACTATAATAATCCCATAATAAACCCATTTAAACACCCTCATCACTGCAAGCTCAGGGCAATCCAAGGAAGAGTCCCGGTCTCCAGCCTGACACAGCAAAAGCTTCCTTCATGCTGATTTTTAAGGCTGGGTAGATGTGGGGAATGGAAGAAAAGGATGTGAGGTAGAATGAATAGAGAACATGACTCTGTGTCATCTCCCCATGAGAATTTTACTATTTTACCACCTGCCCACCTGTTTTATAAGCAGATGAAGAACCAACATCACTTAGGGGCAGGAGGAGACCCATCAGCTCACAATTAAGTGTTTCTGATAATATTAATAAGTATTAAATAAGTATAAATAAGTATTTTCACCTCTAAAGAACACAAGGTGTCCACCCATCATTTTCAGAAGTCTCAAATTAGGCACTTAATTAGCAGTGACACTTGCTAATGAACATCAGGCCAGGTCCTTGCTCCTCTACACCATTTCAGACCACCCTCCACTTCTGGCCTATCCTGCTCTGACAGGCTCAATACTTAAAATATATCATTACAAGATTATAAACATATTTTATGCAGCTATAACATTACATTATATATGTATATAAATTTCATATACAGAGATGTATATGTACATAAATATGCCCTAAAAAAACCTGAAAACCATATCTGATCTCCTTGAAGGGCAGAAGCAAAGCAGACAAGGATTCCAAGTGCACAGAGCCAGTCCAAACTTGGCAACTCAAACAATGCAAACAGGGTCACTCTTGTCTACCAGATCAGAATTACGGTTATTGACCAGAAGAATTAAACAAAGGTCCTTATTTTTAAAAACACTAAAGGAGGGATCCCAAATAGTGCCTTCAAAATTGTACAGGAAGGACTGAAATCGAGCTCTGCTTTTGCACCACAGTTATTTCCCTTGTTAATACCTGGGGCTCAAACATGTTTTGATCACTGTGGGACCAGCCAGGCATTTGACTTCAAAGTACACTGAGCTGGAGCCTGCCCTCAGGTTAGATGCTCAGTGAAATTAACTTTTGATTAAGTCCTGTATTTAATGTCTGTGACTCCTCAAAAGGTCAGCCTTTGTGAGTGTGTGAGGTTTCTGAGTCAGTGGCTTCAGAGGGAAGGGCTGCATCCTTCCCACCACCTGAATTAAGAGATGCTCATGTTTGTGACATCAGCTGTGTCAGTGCTGCTTAAGAATAAAAGCAGGTAGGAGAAATTCTACTCCCCTGCCTTCACCCTTCTCCTTGGAGATTCCACCTTCTTTGAAGGAGGAGGTCTGGTGTTGCTGTAACAATTAATCCAGGATAAAGAACAGGCTTCATTTATTTTAGTCATTTAAGAGGTTTAAAGTGTTGGTCTCTAGATCACAAGGAATAACGTTATGTTTCTCCTAAAAAACAGATTAGTGATGTTCTGGGGGCAGGACACTGCCCAGGCTGTGGGAGCCTTGAGTTCAGGTGGGGGGGGTGGGTTCTGTGATGAGGTGCAAAAGGAAAATTCTCCAGCAGAAGAGATGGGCAGAGTTGAAAACACTCCAAGAGAGGGGAAAAAACCCAAGGCACTCCCCCTTCACAGCTCCCAGGACTAGAAAAACCTTCCCAATCATACAATTTGTTAAATTTTTCTATGGAAAAAGAAAGCAAAATGATCAATACCACCTTCAGAAGAAGCTCCTGTTCAGGTGAAACTGCTCTGGGGCTTAGGAGGGAAATGGAGTTTTCCACTGAGCTGCTCCATCCTCACCTGCCCTGGCTGAGGACAAAGCAAAGCTATTTCAAGCTCTCAAGTTCAGCCTTAGACACATCTGCTTCATTTTCTGTAATACCAAGTGACATCACCTCCCTTCCCCTACTGCTGCATCAAAAAGATGGAAAAAAAAGCTGCCTAGAACACTGGAAAATTCCCATGGGAGCAGGAGGCACAACTTTGTAAACTGATGATAATAAATGCGTAGGTTTCCAGTCCCAAACCACCCAGCTCTCCTGTATACCAGATACATTATCACTGCTTATCTTTTTAACTTCACAAAAGCTGAAAACATCACACATTTTGTGCAATTCTGACACAAAACCTGCTTAACAAAGCCAGTGGACACAGGGGTGCAAGAGGCAGAGCCACAGGTTATAGGAATGGGATTTAACAGAAGCATGGGATAAATTTGACAATTTATGTCCCTATCAGAAAGCTCTTCTGAATCTGAGGAAGTTCAAAAGTTCACATGAACTCTGTTTCCAGGAGCTATATTGTGATTATAATTCAGACAGTTTTTCTATTAGGGAATGGGGATTTTTTTCTTTTTAATCAGAAATACATTAATACATATTGTAGTCCCTTCAGTACATTACAAGCTTAAAAAGAAATGGACAAAATATATTGACGGATTTTTTTTTTAACTAACTAAAAAAAAAAAAAAAAAAATCCAGCCAGCAGCCAGCTAATAATCTTATAATAAATTCAGCTCTGCATTTTCCAGCTCTTCTTTTTCTCAGCCACACACCAAGCACTTTTATATGGCACTTTTTGTACTATGAATTTTAATAAAACCAGCAAAAGAATTGGGAAAGCAGCTAATTTTTCTACATGCCTCTGGCAAACAGGAAGAATTCAAGAATAAGTTAAAAGATATCTTTCTACTACCGAAAATTCATTTTCCATAACAAGACACTGTCATCTTCCCGAGGAGCCTGTAATTCCAAGATAAAGATGAAAAGATGTTGTTTTATCATAATGACAAGTATCTACATCCATATTTATTTTGTGCTCCGACATCACCGTACAGTTTGTATTGTCATGGTACATTGGGAAGTGGGAAAACATTTAGCTCTTTCAATAACAAGAGAATCAAGGATAAAGGACCCAGCAGAAATAGCATAGCACAAGCATTTCCCAGTGTCCCTAGGAAAATATCTGACCCACATAGAGGGAATACAGAATGTGGTTTGCCTCCTTGCAACTGCTTTTTCCATTTTCCAGTGGCCAGACCATGCATTTTAATCACTGAGCAATACAGTTTTCTCCATCAGGCAGCCACTTTGCTCTGTGTGGATAAAACCAGGACAGAAGACAGAAAGCTTTTGGGGAAAAAACCCTAAACCAGGCAGGCAGGTTAGGATGTCCCAGGTGCCCAGATCTCAGCCCACCTGGAGGGTTTAGGGCTACCTGGCCACAGGACCAACACAGGGCAGAAGTTTGGGGTATGGCAGCCCTGGAGAGGATGCCAGAATTTTGTCAAAAATCAGACAATAGTGGGAAACTCCTCTCCATCAACATCTTAATTACTTTTTTTAATCACAGACCAAGTTCTGAGTGGCTGCCTTGGGATGTCTCCCCTGCCTGTGACTCCCTCCTATCCATGTCAGGTGGCATTATGGCAGTGCCTTAACTTCCCCCCTTGTTTAGAAGCTGTGCTGGGGTTATCTTTTCACCTTCTTGTTTAAATAAATTCCAAATGTGTCAGTATCAGTGCCTCTACCACAGATTAATAGAATCAGCCAAAAGGATAGCTGACATTTTTGTTGCCATAGAAACTGGTCATGATGTTACACAGCTTGTCTAGTTCCCATTTGCCATATATCCAGCCAGCTTCTGAACACGGTCCCCTTTTGTTTCACGAGGAATTACATTAAAATATAATTCCATCTTAGTTCACTCCCCATTCTGTAGCAAAGAGGATTATAGAATATTAAGATACTTCCTAAGGAAAGTGCAAAGTGATGATAATATTGCTGTGTGGCTTATGTGCATTCCAGATTAAAAGAAAAAGAAAATACAAGTGGAGTAATTTATCCCAGAGCCCTATATCCCAGTTATCCTCCATTCAAGTATCTCCATCAGCTTCAAATACACAGGCATTTCCTCACTGAACCTCAAAGCAGATGTACTTGGAATGACTCTACAAGACAACAAAAATAAGAAGACATTAGTGGAGATATTTTTTTTTAATACACCATCAACATTTCCCTGCATGATGTGTAACCTTCTCAGTGCTGCTATCAGGCTCCTGCTCCACAGAGGCATCACAGCCTCCAGAGAAAACCACTCACATAGAATTAAGATGTGAAGTTTCAGCACTTAGTGGTGCAGTGGGGATGGATATTGTGCCACAGGGCACTGTACACTCGGAGAAAACACAAAGCCACTCAAGCAAGAACAATATCCAAGGACTCTGAGCTGTCATGGTCCAGCTGTACCTCTCCCAGGCACACTAATCCCTGTTATTTTAGAGGAGCCCATTTGCTGTTACAGAGCTTAAGGTGAGAAATGGGTTTCAGGCAGTTCATTTCTCCCTTTTTTTTTTTTAAATTATATATGAAAATTAAAGGGATGGGAAAAAGCACTGAACTCCATTGCACTGGGTGCTACACAAACAGATGGCAGCTCCTGCTCCAAAGAGATCTGTTCCTGCCAGAACAGCAGCACCTGGACACATCCCTGGTCACCCAAACCCCCATCGTGGCTATTTTCATTTGCAGGTATTTTGTCATGGTCACCACTATCAAGACCTAACCCTGCCACTGCAATAATCCCAACACCAAGGCTGATCCTTATTTATGCCACCAAGCACCATTTTGGTTGGATTTTCACAGTTCAGGCCAGCAAATGCCAGTCATCATCATGGCCAGGGACTTCCCTGAGGTGCTGTGACCATGAGTACAAGCACAAGGATGAAGCTGAACAGAAAATCCTCTCAATTTTCCATACTTTTAAGTGTGGTCATCACGAGCAGTCTCTCCAGGCTTCCCACTGTTGCAGCCATGCGAGAAATGCCTGAAGAATCTGTTTTATTTCACCCAGGAACACACGAGGAGCTACTGACAGATGTCAGATATTAAGCAAAAATTGTGCCCCGAGCAAAGCACTGGATGCTTAGGTTCACACATGGCGTGTCACAGCCTGGGACTGGAAATATTCATGCCCAGCATCAGCCTTTTCTTCTCCCTGAAGTTCGTGATTGTGCTCCACTCAGGCACAGAAAGAACAAGTATGTGCTGCTGGCAACTTCCAGGGTGGCTGCAGAGGGTCCCACAGAACAGCCCCACCTCTGCCAGGCAATATTCCTGTTTTGCTGCCTGGATGGGAACAGGTGAGATGGCCTGAGTGCCTCACAGGATGTCAGAGGAGCAGGAGAGCTGCAGCAAAGTCCTTCCACTAAAGAATTCAGCCACAAAGACCAAGTGGCAGCTGGTGCTCACATTGTGTGGCAGTGGAGAAAGGGGAGTTCATACAAGGTTTGTTGAACCCAGAGCCCCTCTGCAGCACTGGGGCAGTCCTAAAAGCTGGTATAAAAGAAATTCAAGGAGCTGTGGAAACTACAGCCTCTTCCCACTGTTGGAAGCAAGCTTGGCACAGCCCTGGATGCACCACGGCAACTCTCTGTCCCAAAAACCACCGAACCCCCACCCTTTTGAGCAGCCCCACACAGAGAAACTGCATCAATTCAACCCCAATCCAGCCTGGAGTTATTCACATCCCACAACCATCACCCAAACATCTCTTTCAAAATACTCCACTCTCATCATTTGTACAGAAGAAGAATAAGAGGGACAACGGGGAATAACGAGGTTTGTCGAACAAGGCAAGCTGCAGAGGAGGATCTTGTTGTCTTAAATTCCCTGGCTTTGAGGACCAGGTTCATTTTGCATGCCTGGTTGCAGCAGCATGTTGAGTTATGCAATGTAGCAAGCTGTCACACCGTACAAAGCATGACGTATCCTCTCATTGATGCATGAAATTAAAAAGATGTGGTTTGCTGGGTCACCCACAGATTGACTGAAGAATCAACTTGCATTTATCTCCTTTTAATTATGTTTAAGATTGCAAAAAGGCAGAAAAGGAAAAAAGAAAAGGAAAAAAAAGGAAAGATTGTTCAAATACCTGCTCACCCATTAACGGTAAATAATTCCAGCCAGTCAATGTTAAGTAGGTGCAGCAGTGTGGGGATTTTCTTTCTGGTTGTGGCAGCACACTGGGGAAGAAATCATGGTGCTTTTTCACCCATCTCAGCAAGGAAAGGAGCAGTCTTGATGGGGTTAGAAGAATGGTGCAAGATTTCCCTGCCCATGGCATGGGGTTGCAGTGAGATCATCTTTAAGGTCACTTCCAAACCAAATCGTTCTGTGATTCTCTGATGCTGTGATAAAATAGGCATAATCTTTTAAGCCCAAATTTGCATTCTTGAAGGATCGGAAAAAGCAGCAGGTCAGCACTTAGAGGAATAAGACTTCTAGAGCTGGAGTATGGGCTCTCTGCAGCAGGAGTCTAAATATTCAGAAAAAGAACCCATTCTCAGTCATGGCACAGTCTGGGTGCTGTAAGACAGAGCATAGCCTGGAAATTCAGCAGTAAAGACATAAATGACTGCAAGAGGTTTAAAATAAAAGTTACTGCAGCCTCAGGAATAAGCCTGGTCACCTCATCTCTGGTGAGGAGAGATGAAGACTTCCCATGAAAGTAAAAATAAGGATGCAGCAGGATGGAAAGCATCTACCCCCAGCACACAGAAGAGGTGTTGGCTGTGCCTTGCCCTGGCTCCCTGCAAGCACAAGAACTCAACTTTGTAAACTGCACTACTGGATTCAGGAGCAGCAGGAAAAGGCTGCAGATTCCAAAAATAGTTTAGCAAGGGTGTAACTGCAGGAAGGGATGAGGCTGTTTGGTTTTGGTGGGGGTTTATTCCTCTCCCCTTAAAGAAAGGAGGTTGGGAGCAGGCAAAGCTTCAAAAAGAACAAAAATGAAGCTTTTCCAGCTCTTTTTGCAAGCAATGTTGGACTTTGCTCAGCACAGGCACAGTGGCTGGCAGAAGATGCAGCAGATTCATGCTTTACCCTCCCTGGAACATAAATTATCCCTCCCACAGGAAAGGAGACAAGAAGTAAAAATTAACTTAAAAATTTTATTACTGCAATAATTTTTAAGGACTTTCAGAATCTACTGGGCTCCACTTTGGGATGAGGGTGGGATGCCAGTAGTGCCCAATGCTGATGTTGCCATGGCAACAACTTGTTGCTGGACATAGAGATAAAAACTGCTCTGTCACTCTGAGACTACAGAATCAATAATTGCCAGGGTAAAACAAGAGGTTTTTTCTCCCCATCCCATATCATGCAACTTTCTACTCAAACTCACAGCATGAAGGCCTGTGCTCCCAGACAAAGCATGGATGACACAGACCCCTCTGAGCTGGGACAGAACATGACTTGTGCATCACTTAAATCCCATTTTAACCTGCTGTGGGGAAATCAGTGGTCTAGGGCTCACATATTTGCTTCTGGACATGGAAATATGGTTTTACCATCCATGGGTAAGATGGTGTTATTATTTACACACCTCTGTCCTGTTTTAATAGGAACTAAAGCCATTGAGGAGCAAAAGAAAACAGAGGAGAAATATAATGAGGTAGCATGGTCAAGATACAGTTTTAAAATGTTACAATAGTTTTTCCACTCATGCAAAGCACTCCTCAGACCAGTGCAGACACTGATCCTTATTACAACCATGTTCCTGGCACTGACAGTGCAAAACTACCTATTATGTGCCTATGAACCACACAGATCCCTGCAAAACTCCAAGCTTTTCCAAAAAACTAATTAAAAAACCAGGTTAAGTTTAATATTTACCCTAAAGGACTTCGTATAACACCACAAACAGAAATTTCAAGTTTTTTTCCCCCCCTCCTTAAGCAAACAAACCAATTCAATCTAAGGAAGAGATGAGAAAATATAAAGCTTGAAGCACTGTCTGGAGCCAGAACTGCAGCACACGAGGTGGCCCCAGCTCCCAAAGCCTCTCCTGACTTCGAGCAGGGTCTGCTCCCCCCAGACCTGCCCAGGACAGAGAGGACACAAGGACAGCTTGAAGCCATTGCCACTTGCTCCCTCAGTTTGTTATTTTGGCTTTATCCCCCCTTGAGAAGTGCCAAATAACCTTTTTCTCCCCGTGTCCTCTGCTAATCATCCAACATTTCCGTATCTCAAGTGGAGAACTGGGAGGTTAATGAGATGCAGGAGTCACATCTGCAGCCTAAACACACAGGAATTATTCCACCCAGTCGTGTATTTATAGCAAGGAGTTGCTATTATTAGAAACATAATTAAGAGCCTGAGATTCATATGCACAACTCTAAATCTACTTGAATGGAAGAACATGCAAGTACCCCAAAGCAGAATTTATCCTCCTGCACGCAGATAAAAACATGCTGGGTCTTTGGCTGGATACTGTTTTTACAGGAAAAAAGGAAGGAGAAAAGAAGCAGGTTAAGTCCAACAGGTAGCTAAAGAAATTAGTTTTGAAAGCCCTGAACTTGGCAGCCATGAAACTCAAAGAAAAGTTGTAGTGTTTTCATCGTAACCAAAAATCAAGAAAAATAGATTAGTGGCTTTTAGAAAAGTACAAAGCAATAAAATATGCAGAAACTCATTAATTTACCTATTACAGAAGAGGCTGTGAATTGTAACCTTTTGTATTGTTGTAAAAGAAACCTTAAGCAAGAGGTTTGGATCTCAATAAAGCACATAAGCAGCATCTAATATGATGTAAGAGCTATAATATGGTAAAACATATCCTTGTCTTCCAAGAAATTCCATTATAATGGGACATTTCTCATTTTGATAACTTTATCTGGAGATTCAAAAAAATAATTTTTCCCATTAAGCATCTGCTTTAAGGAAGCCTAAAATAATGTTTCAAACAGTGTCCATTTAGCTGCCTCCTAATATAAAAGATACCACTCATTGCATGGTACAGTGCTCATTTTCCTTCCTTTTTAACTAGGAATGACAGTAAATGTTGCTAATTTTGAACACAGACCTCAAGTGCGGTCACTTCACTTCTGCCATTTCCACACTAATAAATGCATTATGAGAGTTTAGAATGAATTACTAGGCAGAGTTTGACTTCTGACTGGGAATCTTATTAAAGCACAGCTTCAGGGAAAGGTTTTTAATGCTGCTTAAATTATCACGGCAGTTTTTACAGATTGGGTGGCAGTTCCCCCCCCCCCCTTATTTTTTCCTGTCCAGTTTCAGATTAACCATTATGGGGTATTGAGCAGTTTATGCAAAGTGAAGGAGCCCACAACCTGCCCCTGCTATCCTCCATCTCTCTAACATGCAGCACAGCATTTTTATCTTGGCCACTGCTGAACTTTGCCATCCAATCCCATTATATTTATAAATATATATAATTACACATAAAGTGAGAAAGAGTGGATTTTATAGATTTAGCTTTATATTTTTATAATATATAAACAAATGGATTTGTTTCCACCAGAACAATGTGCTAACTCCTTCCCAACTGCTCCCAGAGTAGCAAAGAGCTTTGCCAGGCCACAAGAGCCAACCAAGAAGTTCACTTGTGCTGTCCCACACATCTCCACATACACTGGGACTAAAACAGAATCTGGGAGAAGGAGTCATAGGTTCATCTTAAAACCTCATACTTTCCACAGCCAAATCTTGTCTAAGCTGATAACTGGAGCAGCTTTCCTGCTAATTGGTGACATTTCCTGGGGGACATCACCGTGGGTTCTGCATTAATGTCAGCCTTGTTTTTATCCCTGTGCTGTCTGTCAGCAATAACCAAGGTGGGAATTGCCAGGGATGTCACAGGAGCTGCTTTTGTTTTCCCTACAAGTGGTTATTAAATCCACCTTTTCCATGACATTCCCACCACCTCTGCCTGTACATTTGTTAAGGCATTGCTAAAACAACCACAGCAAAATTCAGAGGCACAGCTGGGGCACAGAGGAACAGCTTGGTGACATCCATATCCACAGTCTGGGGATGCCAAGCCACCACAGGGGGATGATGCAAAGCAAAAGCAGCAGCAAAATAAACCCATCAGTCCAGAAACCCCCTGAGGCCAATAACACGATGAACACACGTTCTCCTTCAAGAAATACACAGTGCAAGACCTTATGTACATAAAATATACTGAATAACCTGCAAGAGGGAAAAAATGAGAGCTGTGCAAAAGCACAGAGCAACTTTAATCCTACTTTCAGAACTCTCACCACTGCAGCCAAGCACATTCCTACACTTTTGTACATTATAGCACAAAAAAATCACTCTCAACAGACCTTCAGTCCTGGCTCTGCCCCAGGAATGAGTAAATCAGTCAGAATTCACAGATTCAAATCTTAAAACACAGAAAGTAGCAGAACTACTTACAAATCCCTTTGTCACACAGCTGATTCCTACAGGTCTATATGCAAATACTTCCACAAAGCCCTCATACCAACAGAAGCGCACAGCTGCTCTTGTTTTATACAACATAGCATTTCTATATTACTGTGCTCCAAGAAAGCAGATAAATAAAAAGAAGTACCTTTTTACACTGCAGAGTCACTCCTACTCACAGCATCCAAATTGCTCAGTAACTGAGAAAGGAAAGAGCAAAAAAACATCCATTGTGCCCCTAAACATCCCCTCAGCAACCTAACTGTCCTCCTAGAGCAGCACACTCCCCAACCAAGGCAGCATTTGAGGGGGAGCTGGGAAAGCCCCTCCTTCCCAAATGTGCCCCAGCTGAGCACCCCAGAAGGCCTGGGAGCTGCCCAGGTGTGGCTGAGGAGCCGCAGCAGCCACAGAGCCCCTGAAGGAGGCTGTTGCCATCCCCAGCAGGACCATGGTGACCACACACACCTGGCTCAGTGGCTGTGCTGGCAAACGACCCACAACTGTGACTTTATCAGCTGTGTCCTTATCACCTGTGTCCTGTTGTTATCACCTGTGTCTTTATCACCTGTGTCCAGTTGTTACCACCTGTGTTCAGTGCCCCACCACCCCCTGGGGGAAGCCCCTGCCCCTCTGCTGCAGACCCCAAGGAGGTTTCCCCTTCAGTCCCCTCTCCTCCAGGCTGAACAAACCAAGTGACCACAGCCACTCCTCAAAACTCCCCCTCTCTAGACCCTGCACCACCTTCACAGCCCCCAATGGATGCAGTGGATCCACGGATCAGCCCTGTCCTGACCCACACCCTGCCACGATGGAAGGTTGTGGGGTCTCAGAAATGCCTCTCCCTGCTGCATCCATGGAGATCCTACACGTGTTTGGGCTGTGGGGAGTTCCAGTGCCAGGTGAGCTGAAGGAGTGACATCCACACTTGACCATGATGAGATTAAATACTCATAACATGGATGCTAACAGGATAGTCAGAGGAATCTTCATCTGCATATTGCAAGCAACTTACTCATGAGAAACTAAAGACATTCCCATGCATTGCGTTTGAAAACATTACTGCACAGTGAGAAGTTTAGTGTTAAGGATTATAAATACCTGATAGAGTTAAGGATTATAAACAGCTGATAGAGAGAAACACAGCTGCTCAGGGGAGGCTGTTGCTCACTTAGAATTATTTTTAGATGGGTGGTGGTAAAAGTAGCCACTGAGCGTTGAGGGTGTCATTTTAAGAGCCAGTGAGATATAACATATGTTATAGAAAGGCCCTGTTACATTAAACTATCCCATGCCCCTTCACTTGCTTTTTGGAGTCTTTTTGTCGTTTCATCAGTCTCACGAGTAATTCCACAAACGCTGTATCCCCACAGGGATCACTCCTCAGACCCAAAGCAGCAGCCAGGAAAGCCCAGGCTCTGCTCAGAGGAGCCTTTCCCAGAGATCTCCTCCTCCAGCTGGTCTGGAGAGCCACGGCCACCGAAGCCTGCCCTGACTCCCTCACAATGTGTCACTTTGACACAGACCCTCCTCACAAGCTGCAGCAAGAGCATGTTTTTGTGGCAAGACTGAAAATGTTCACAAAGATGCAACCAAGGGTTTAGCTCAATGGAAGGGGGCTCAGAGGGGCTCAGAAGATCACTGCACATAAACTATGCACGATGGCTTGAGAAAACAACCTGGTAACATCTTCCATAATTTAAACAGGCCCGAGTAATTTCAATTATAATAATTTTGTCAACGGCTTCAGCCCCTTCACTGTCCATAAATTGTCTTTTAATGAGTTACAATGTTCACAGATTTGCTGTTTCTTTTTCTTCACTTGTTTTGTTTTGGTCTGAAATCCTCCAGCAATGGAGTGCAGTGGAGCTACACTAATGAGCTTTGTAGGCAAACAAATCCACGTCCCTATTTTGGTTCTCCGAAGGCTAAATTTAACACTAACAAATTAACAACAAAAACCTAAAAACTGTGTGTCTCTTGTGGTCACTGAAAAATTAACTTTCTGCAACTCTGCGTTGCTGGCTGCCAGCCTCCAGCTCCACCTGGCTCCTGTCCTGCATCCCGTGGGGACTGGGATGAGCCAGAGCCCTCTGCTCTGCACAATCCTGCCCAAGGTACCCAGGGGCCACGCTGGAAACACCTTCCAGACAGATTTCCACCACCACCTCACAAAATCCCCTGCCTTAAACTGTGCTGAAAGCTCGTGTGGTACCTCTGCACCAGTCCTGACTTCTGATCACGTCTTCTAAAGGTTGTCCAACCTCCATTTAAAACAGATGGGGTTTCAATACTTTCTAGCTACAAAGGCATAAGTAACCCAGTCTGGTGATTCCTCAGAAATAAGAAAATGAAATCAAAATAGAATCTATAGGAAGCCCTAATTATCGCTTACAACTATGTCTTGCCTGGAAATTTGGTTTTTTTCTTCTGAAGGGTTTCTGATGTAGATATTTAAGGCAAGGACCCAAAATTCATACACAAGTGTCTAAGTATCTAATTTTTCAAGGGAGCTCAACACTGTCAGCTCCCAAGAGTTTTTAACTGCAGGTGGATCTGTCTTCCTTGGCTGCTGGACTGGGAGAAGCTGCACTTGGGGCTGCACAGGAGTAGTCACTGACTCAGTGACCTGTCAAGACATTTAGAATGTTAATATCCATCCCCATCATCTCCTGCAGGGCATTAACTGCGTGAGGTGCTGGCTTGTCCTTAGGCTGTTACCTGGCATCTCTACATAAAACCTGGCATTTCCAGGTCCTTGAGGGACACAAGTCATTAATGGAAACCTGGAGGCTCCTAAGAGCAAATTAATAGACATATATATTTTATACATTCATCAAGGAAGGGAAATATGCCTGTGCAGCCATGTATACAGCTTCTGCTGGAAGCCAAATATTCCTAGTGGAGACTCAGATCCAGCAGTGCCTCCACATTTTTCACCCTGTCAGACACAGGGCCCTGTAACACCTTCATCTGTGCAAGTCCCACAGAGAATCCAGCAGGGATTTCAGCTGCTGCTGAGCCAGCACTGCCTTCAACAAGGAACAGCAGTGGGAGAGTTTGCTCTGTCTCCTTTTAACATCACCTGAAATCATGGTGAGACCCCCTGCCCCAAAGCAACAGAACCACAGCAGGTGCTGGGACTTACATGGAAATACCCACACACAGATTTAGGGAGAGGCAGGATTTTCCCAAACTCAGGGCCACCAAGCTTATTTCATGCAGAACACTGAACTGCAATCAACAGAATCAGCTGCTCTGTGTTACCAGGCTGGGGCTGGGCAGCTGGCACAGGGACAGAGATGATGACTTTGGGCTTAGGAGTGGCCTGAGAAAGGCTTCTGCCCTTGAACATGAGAGTGGTGATCACAGCTTATCCTCAGCATCTTCATCAGCTCTTGGTGCCCAGACCCTGAAATCACTTCCTGACCTGCAAAACTCAAATTGCACTTCAGTCCTGAGGGGTAGGCTCAGACTAAGATTGCATCAATAGGCTGTGTGAAATGTTTCTTGTGTGAGCAGCAGTGCAGGTAGAGTTCTCTCAGCTCCAGGAATGTTCTGTACCCTGAGCAGGGTCTCTGCTGAGACAGCCTCTCCTGGAGCTTCTGTACCTGTATTTCTGTGCCCCAGCATGCAGTTACACTGGATTCACACTGGATTCAGTAACATAACACACGTTCATACCCAGAAATTGTCTGTCTGCAAAGGGATTTCCTCCAGTACCTCCCAATCTGCAATCCTGCCCCACACCCAGGCAGGAAGGAGGCACTGAGTCTGTGGGGTTCAGACCCTGGTAAGCTCCAACCAGACACATTGTGGTAAAAAAGGCATGAAATAACACTGAGGCTTTCAGGAACGTCCTTCTTTTATCATCTATTCAGATCCTCTTTACCAGACCCGTTCTATTAAAAGGGTCATTCAAGAAGAGGGGAAACCCTGATTGTGCTGCAGTGCTTTGAAGGATGGCACCCACAAGAACTGCAGCTCCTAGAGAAGGGAAGAGCACAAGGTTACTGGGATGGAAGAGTATCAGCCTTCAAAAGGGGGAAAAGGAAACCTCCAGTGCTCCAGTACTTATTGTGGATTGGAGATTATTGGGACACACAAAATGTCCCAACATGGGACTCACACCTGGGCACTGAGAACAGAAAATTCTCCTCTCATGCAACAGCTTTGTCCTGGACAAAGCAATCCTCAGTAATCACCACAGCTCGTTCCTACAGGAATGTTTTGGATTCCCTTAAGAGGTTTTTTGGGGGTTTCATGTGTTTTTTAAAGGTGCCTGCTGTTCTGCTCCATTGTTGTCTCTGCCTTAGAGACTTTATGCCATGGTTTTAATTTGCATTCCCCAATGAATATATGATTAGCAATTGCATTTATAATTAGTAGTTTTGTCATTTAAAGTTCACCAGTTTTGCAGCCAATTATTGGGAAAAAAAAAAAAGACTGTTTATTATTTTCAATATATTATTACTTTATTATGGCTCATTGCTTTAAAATACTTAGCTTAATCCTTTGCAGGTCCTTAAACACAAATATGGCAGCTATTAGCAACCTCTTCAGTCAGGCATAAAATTGTACCCACAGGCCTCATAAACAACAGAGTGCTTTGGAGAGATTAAATCAGTGTATACAGCTGCGAGGGAGGCCATTAGCAAATACATTCTCATTCTGCCTCAGTGTTATTTTGTTTTGCCACTGTGCTCTTGTCAAATCTATCAACTACCTGTGCTCTCCTCTCCATAAATAAGAGATGTCACCTCACCGGGTCCATCCATCAGAAACATTTCAGTCAACACACAATTACATCCTGTGCTCTCCTGCTAATATCCTAATTCCTATCATTTGTATTTCAAAGGGGACAAGCTGGATGGCAAAGAGTGGAGCTGTGCACAGGCCAGAGTGACTGATCTCTGCAGCCTGGACAAGTGCTCAGCTCTTAACCAGCTTTGTGTGGTATAAACATGGGGCACCTTCTCAGGGCTGAACCTGGGAAAAATGTCATTCAGGCCAAGCTGGGAGCACTCCCCTTTTAGCCTGGCAATTCCCCATAAAGCCTGGAGCAAGATGGACTTGAGGTGTGAGGAGTGCTGGCAGCCTGCTGAGAGCACAGGTGACACCTCAGTTTGTCTGTGCACCTTCACACCAGTGCATGCCAAATGTCCCTCCAGCCTCCTTCCCTCTCAGGCAATCCAAAATATCCCTCCAGCCTCCTTCCCTCTCAGGCAATCC
>VZTR01017519.1:953743-1071177 GCA_013400775.1 Chaetops frenatus
CCCCACAGCCCACCAAACACTGAAAACCATAAAAAGGACACCAAAGCACAGTCTGTTGTGGAGCCTTAGCGCACACCTCGCCATTTATATTGATGACCACAACTCCTCCTGGAGATTTGGAAAAAGCTGGTATGGCCCCAACACCAGATTTCCCCTGGTTAGATTCTGCCTGTGCCTTCCCAAGCAGCTTAAGCTGAGCAGAACAAAGCCCATTGTTCCAGCAGGAGCAGGTTTGGACAGGGATCAGTGTATGTGATAAGGGCCTTCCAGATCCATGTGTGATCTCAGTATGGTTATTCTCTGGACAGATAATCAATGCCCGTGGAGAAGCACCATTTTCCTTGTATCTTACTATCTTACTACACATTTCTAAGCATGGACAGGCACATTTATGTGTGCAAAGGAATATATACAAGGAAAACTAAACTTACCCAAACCTCCCCCACACTCAAACCTGTTTCCAAGATGAAAAGGAGCCATTAACTTTTATTTCTTCTTCATCATTTCTCAGATACTTATTCCAATCTCCAACAAAGCTAAAAGTGCACAATTCAGGGAAAAGCAACATCTGCCTTAGTGGCACTTCCAACTGGACTTTGCAGCCCTGAGAATTTCAAATTAAGTTTGAAAACCACCACCATTGGCTGGGGGTTGGTGATTACCCAAATGCAACATAGAAATTCTGACAAAGTTTTTTCCACCTGTGGGTTGAAATCTGAGAGAAACTAAAAAGGTTGAAAATGTGGCTACTCCAGAAAAATATCAGAATAAAATTACAAACTTTTGCATTGTGCTTGGGTCAGGCAGAGGCTGCTACAAACACCATTTCTGATGTCATGTGCACAATTTCAGGAGCTGTGTGTCAAAATGAATGTCCTGTAGTGACAAAGCCAACAATGGGATTTCTTGAGAAATTGGGTATTTACCAGCAGAGGAAAGGCCACTCTACCCTTATTGCCTATCTGGAGGAACCTATTCATGTTTTCACCAGGCTCCATGTGCAAATTCCACCAAATACACTGGGATTTGCATATGTGTATATGGGAGGGGAAATATTTGTGTAATATTCAAAGAGCAGCATCTCTCTAATAAAGGGGTTTTTTTCCTAGCTGGCTGGCATTTGGGGCTCAGCTCTGCCTTACTGTGCAACAACTAAAACTATTTCCTACTGATACAGCAGTTTAACAGTTTGCTCTCCCTGATGCACACGATAAATGGAGCAGCTTCAAACCTTTTAAAAATATTAAAGGTTTTATAGCTGGATGTGTGACAGCCTTGATTAATCCTGTGCTGACAGCACGAGTCAATGTGTGCACATATCTGCATTCAGGACCTTCAAAGTTGGAAGAGTTTTCTTTGATAAAGGCAAAGAAGCTTTATAAAATATGCCTTGTGACATGCAGCACTGGGAGAGAATTTTAATGCTGCAGTAGGCACTATAGTTCACTAGAAAATAATAATAATTTAAAAAAACCCCACAAACAAGTTCTTCTGTAACTGAAAACACCTTTTTTTTTTTGGTCCTTTTTTATTTTGTCTGGAAAGGACGGGGACTTTGCTGGAAGGCCATGAAAATTATCACAGTGCTGAAGCCCCTCTGCTCTGGAGCCAGGCAGGGACATTTGGGGGTGTTCAGACTCAGTGCCTTAAGTGAAGGATCTGGGGAGACCTCAGAGCCCCTTTGGGTGCCTAAAGGGGCTCCAAGAAAGCTGGACAGGGACTTTGGACAAGGGGTGGAGTGACAGGAAAAGGGGGAATGGCTTCCCACTGGCAGAGAGCAGGGTTAGGTGGGATATTGGGAAGGAATTCCTGGCTGTGAGGGTGGGCAGGCTCTGGCACAGGGTGCCCAGAGAAGCTGTGGCTGCCCCTGGATCCCTGGCAGTGCCCAAGGCCAGGTTGGACATTGGGGCTTGGAGCAGCCTGGGACAGTGGGAGGTGTCCCTGCCCATGGCAGGAGTGGTGCTGGATGGCCTTTAAGGTCCCTTCCAACTCAAACTATTCTGTGATTCTATGATTCTATGCAAAATAAGCTAGAAGATGAGAAAGAATGGCCCAAAACAGAGCTACCCACATATAACTTAATGGGTATCTAGATAAATTTTCACCTAAAATTTAATGATTTTACTATGAAAAAAAAATTAGTCTTCAGGCCTCTCAGAAGGCTCTAAGTGAGTTAAATCCATACCTGTCCCATCCTGCTGTTGGCAGATGAAAACTGGAACATTCCCTTTTGGAGCACAGCAGTGACTTTTAACTTCCTTGGTCTAATACAAACCCCGAAGGCAGGAGGATGCTCAGGATCTATTTCACACCTTATTTACCTCAAAAGTATTTCACCCTTATTTTGGTATCTCTGCTGTGTCTTTGTGCTGGATTGCTAAAATACCAACAAACTGGTCCATGGGTTTAAATTCAGAATTAAAAAATAACAATACTGAGTGGGAGACAGCTGCCTCAGAGAGACCACGGGGCAAGGCTGCTCTACTCCAAGTCCAGCTTGATTTTGATGACAAATGACAGAGGAAACCTTCTTGTTCACCCAAACAAAGATCAGCCACTATGGTTTTCAAGTTTCCATAGCAATGTGATAGTCCAGTATAAGAAGAGCTCCAGGGAATATGGAGAAACAATGCAATTCAATTATCTCCATCATTTCAAATGGCTGATTGGGGTGGGGGGAGCCTTAGGAAGCCAGCCCACTTCCAAGAGAAGAAAAATAATCTCTTTATCTTTGGTTTTTTAATTCTGTCAGGGATGGCCTAAATTAGGGAGTGACAACTTGCAAAGCAGGGACATATTCTCTTCTTAAATCAGGTCTGGAAATGCCGTGAGATGAACTCTGATAATGCAGCCTGCAAGCCCTGGGAGCCAAAGCTGTGCAAAATTGTTTAATATGGTCAAATCCTTTAATCCTCATATCTGCTGATGCAGAAAACAGAATATTTCTACCATTTATTACCAGAAACATTATTTTCAAACTCCATAAATGTTGCCTGAAGATCTTACACAGTGGAGAGAGCAGAGGCCTGCATTTTCCTCAATGGACAATTTTGATTCTAATTTACTTAGGCACAAAGCAATACACATAAATGAACAACCACTGATTTTTCTTCATCCCCTTCAACGATTTATTTCAAGAAGAACTTTATGCCTTTTCACCTTATTCTTTACTATCTGTAAAGTTCAGGAACTTGAATGCCCTGAAAAACTTAGGAATTGATCAGACTTGTAATGAAAAAGGATCTCTTTCTCTCTCCCGTAATACAGGAAAATAAAATATCATTAACTCTGCAGGGCAATGTACTGAAGATAGATCAATCCCTCTCTTTTCCTACCATCCCATAACGCAGGAGCAAAGGGGTCAGTCAATAATTGCCAGTAAATTTGGAGCGAATAAAAGGAAATACTTGTTCACACAGCCAGCCTGAGGAATTTCCTATCACGAAAGGCCATCAAGTCAAACACTCCAGCTGGATTCTAAAGAGGCAAGAGGAATTTTGTAGGCAGTGATTCCCCAGCCAAAGGGCTGGGATGGAAGGCACAGCACCCAGGGGAGATAAGAGAGCAATAAGGTAATGATGATTACATTTCATGCTCCAAAGCACGAGCCAACAGGAGTCAGGCTGGATGCCCAGAGCCCACGCCACGCTGGCTGCCAGATGGGTTAGAGGTGGCTACAGGTTCCTCTGCTCAGACAGAGCTGCACACAGAGAGCTCAGCCTGGGCCCAGAAATCCCTGTCAGCAACAACCTGCCCTAATCAGGGAGGATCCTCCCAGGAATGGGATAAAACGTCCCATTTTCCCAGCACAGAATGTGGGGGGATGCTGTGGGGTTTATGGGGCCGTGAGACCTTTGGGGAGGGGGGGATGCAGAAGTCCAGCCTCAAACTCCAACCCCAGGGCAGCCAGGCTGCCTCCCCTCCATGGGGAGCTCCACAGGGCACATCCTGCACTCCTGCTGTTCCTGAGCTGTCTCTCAGCACTGGGAAAGGTCATCAGCAGGGTCAGTGGGCACAGGTAACAAGCCAGACTCTGGAGCTTGCCATGGGCTGCTGTTCCAATCCTTTGGAGCAGGAGCCTTGCACGGGCCTCACAAGGATGTGGCTCCAGGGCTGGCCCGTGGGCCAACCTGCCCCATGGACAGGCCCACCTGTGCTCTCTGCTATGGCAACTCTGCCATTTAATCCACCCTGGAACATTTTCCACCTGGGAAAACTCCTCTCTCTGCTGGAAGGCAACCGGTGCCTCCGTCAGAGATGTCCGGGGCGATGCCTGCAGGTGATCAAACAAAACCCCCACAATAACTGTTTATTTGCTGTCAGCCAGCTCTGTATCAGAGGCAGCCTGGTCTATTAACAAGGCACTCAGCATCATTTGCTTCAGAGACCAGAGCTGAGATATCGGCGTGCAGGAAGAGGGACATCATTTGTCCAGATGCAGCGAGGAACCCAATGACTAATTCATGAAAGTGCGATTGATTTTGATGAATCAATGCATTACAGGATCCAGGGGAGGAGGGGGAGGCACTGGGCATTTTTACAGGCTCAACGACAGGATCACACTTTGATCTGAGAAACAAAGACAACCTTCTTCTGTATCAGAAGGAAAGCCCTGAGTTGTTTTTTTTTTTTCAGCCAAAAAAGTGGCTTCGCTCTTTTAAAACACAAACATTCCCTGTCCGTACATTTTCCAAGGTGCAGATGCTGTGAATTAAACTCTCTTGCATAACCTCATTCAAATCAGCTAAGACATCCAAATTTTAAGAATTTCTGCCCCCAACTGGGATCAAAACCAGTTCTGATGGGAAAAAAAATACATAAAAATCAGAAAAAAATAATGTTAGCTGTTAGCATATTCCCATCCCTGAATTGTTAGGTTTCAAAACAACCTGTTTCAGAAGGAAGCACCTGTAAAGAAGAAATATAGATTTAGATTTTAATGGGGAAAAGAAAAACCCAAACAATTTTTTACAGCAAGTAAAGATAAATGAGAAACGCTCCCATTTAAGTAAAAAGGAACAAGAAAATCTTTGCTTTCCCAACACTTCTATTATAGGTAAGTGGGAAAGCAAATCCATTACTATCCTCACATTTCAATCGCTCATTGTCTATGAAATTTCATAATATCCACTTCCCTGAGAGCTGCTCTCTCTCTCTTTTTGCAGATCATGAGCAAAACTGAGACACTGCCTGTTTAAAGCTAATTCAAAACCCATTCTCTACTGGATACAAACACATCCCTGTGTATATTAGGATAGGGAAGGTTTATGGTGGGTGACTAACTCCAAGGCTGATTTAACATTTGCCATCAAGCAGAAATGCACATTCACAAATACACCAAGACTAGCAAATTGCTCCCTGATTTCTACTCCCCAGGTGCCAGCCTGCAAGGAAACCTATATAGGTTTATTCCTCATACTGATACACAAAGTAGAAGTAACCAAACTCTGATTCTGTGCACTTTACTTCCCATTGAGCCAACTGTAGGGGAAATCATTAGCTTTGACCTTTTGGAGGAAAAGAGAGGAGTGGATTTATCAAAAAGGAGATTTTACTCCAAGCCTTGGCTCTTTAGGCCTCTGAATGGATTTTCCTGACCCAACAAGTATCTGTGGCACTTAAAAAGAGCTCACCTCTATTGAAGGTGAGATCAAGAGTTCACACAGGCTCGTGAGCATCTTCTCCTCTGCCCAAAGACAACGCGGTCAAGCAAGAAAATCAATCTCTGCTCTAAAGCATAATCATGGTTTCAACTAAGACTGATGGCTGAGCAATTGAGTGCATGTATTTCCAAACCTGCCCTTTGCTATCTTCTGGTTATTTAACCTGGAAATTTGAAGAAAAGAAGTCAGAGAGAAGCTGCATGCAATAAAAAGAAATAATTATATTCTCATTCCTAAGCACACTGAAACCTCACAGAAGGGTAAGGGACACACATGGCTCAGAAACCAAATTGGGAAATTCCTGTTTCTGAAGAACAGTGCTCCAGGAGAGGCTCAGAAATGAATACCCTATGTGTTACTCCCGCCCTTTCAGGGTCACCTCTTATTTCTTTTTTAATAAAATAAACATTACCAAGATTAAAGATGTTCCTCAGGCTCCCAAATAAGTTGGTCCCCCTGAGGAAGTGGTCTGAATGGCTCTGAAAATGAAACTTCAAATTAAATGCTGAGATCATTCCTCTCCTAGCAGTGCCCCTCACACAGTTGGATCCAGGGGTGACTCTTTTCCTCCCCACCTCCAGCAATGAGGGCCACAGGGACTCCCAGAAGAACCTTTGGAGGCACAGCCTCTCCTTGTCCTTCCCTTGCGTGCCAGCAGCACCCAGGATTTGAGGACACCCTGAAGGCTGGGAGCTCTCTGATATTTCAGGTTCTTCTTTGACCTTTACAATTCTCACACATCCTGTGAACTGACAGACGACTGCTGGCTGCAGTTGCTGATTTGCAGAGCAAGATGTCCAAAGGACTTTGCTCTAATTTAAAAAAAGTCTAAAATCCGTGGATAAAACACCTGAAAATGGAGCAGACAGAGCAAGATTCTACCCTGCCTGGCAGCCAAGGCACCTGAATGCAGAGGGGAAATGGGAAACAGAGTCTTGGAGGGGACAACTAATCCTCCCCCATGTCAGGATTGAAGGTCTGAGTGAACAACCCCACCAGTGTGAGCACCCAGAGCTGCAGCAGGAATAGTGGTGGGAGAAATCAGAAGGATGCTGGCTGGAAGGAGAAGAGGAAGAGCCTGTGGAAGGAAGTAAGAGAACTGAACTAGATAATGAAGAACAAATCACCAAAATGAGCATTATCAATGGCCTCAGTGGGAATGGTGCAGCCCAGCAGAGCCACTCACTGCCACTGCTGTCACCCTGCTTCCTGGAGATGCCTTTCCAGTACCTTCCATTCCCACTCCCATTTATTAACCCAGCTAAATCCAGCTCCCACCTCTGCCCAGGACCAACTTTGTGTGCTTTCCCTCCCATATCTCTCCCCTGCACTCCCTGCCCTGCCTTCCCTGCACCATTGTTCCAGGCAACTGAAAGGAAGGAGCTGTCACCCCTCCACATGGGAAGAGCAGGAACAGGCACCAAGTGACAGACAAGATGCACAAACATAACTCACTGCTGTGAAAGCAATTAATGGCACTCCTGAAACATTTTTCTCAGTAAGAGACATTCAAATTCAGCCAATCTGTCACAACCCTCCATTTGTCATTGTCATTTTTACCATTGTCATGTTATTTGATGCCATTAAGCAGACAAGAGCGAGTTGTAGGAACAACTGAAATAAGCATAAGTTGATAAAATAAATTAGCTCAGAAATTTGTATACACAGATATTAAGTAAAAAGCAAAATTATGTCAAGGTTGAAAGAAGTAGGAATTGAATTTCAACCAGCCCACATGTTTATGGCTGATTTCCTGATGAATATTTTATTTTTAATAACCTTCCTATCACATTCACTAAAAGGTCTTACCAAGGATGGATCAGTAAACAAATCTGAGGGGGAAAAAAGGCTGCTCTGAAACATAAAACACTTTCAGCCCTCCAAGTCCCTTGAGAGTAAGAGTCAAAAGGAACAAAGACAACTCTTAGCATGAAAAGGGAAGACATGGTGTGACTAAATAAAAGGGCTATATTTGATAGGTACAAATTGGATATGTTTCCTGCTTCATTCCTGCTGCTTAAAAATGTCAAGTCCATATGCAGATTTGCTGGAATAAACACCCCTTACTCATGGGCAGGGGCTCAGGCTTGGGCCTAACTCTGAAATCAAAACCTTCTCAGGTTTTTCTTTCAGTTGTTTCAAGCTGAGCTAACACACACCGGAGTTTGGGATACACCACGGAGCAGATTGCATCTCATGCCAAACACCATTCCCACTGCCAGGGGATGCAGTGCTCTGGTACTTGGGAAGTCTCCCCACATACACTTATTTCATCAAAAGATAATCTCCATTTTCACCTTCAAAAAGGGTAGGTAATTATAAATGCTTTCTTTTTACTCAAATATTTTAAGCAAGTAATTGTTGCCCATGGGAGAGAGTTTAATTATTTCTGATGAACAGCCAAGACACAGAATCAGGAGAACATGACAGCAAGAGTGTGGAAAATGTGTTCCAGTGCTTAATTGTGCAGCTATCTTGCCTTTTCATCCTGAAAAACCAGGCATTGATTTTTTCCCTCCCCCTCCCAATTGATTTCACACAATCTTCAGTTTAGTAGTACAAAGTGTATCCAGCTGCAAAGGATCCCAGCTCCCTGGGCCAGGGCATCTGTGATTTCCCACCAGGAACAGGCAGGTCACATGCAGATCTCTGGGCAGCTCAGCACTGAGACAGCTTGGGATGGCCTGGGTGAACACAGGATTCACTTACTGTCCCCCCCACAGTGTGCTCAGCTGGGTGGCAAATGTGATAGAAACAGTCACAGAATAATGGAGCAGAATCACAGAATGGCTTGGGTGGGAAGGGACCTTCCACTCTCCCAGGCTGCTCCAAGCCCTGTCCAACCTGGCCTCGGACACTTCCAGGGATGGGGCAGCCACAGCTTCTCTGGGTAACCTGGGCCAGGGCCTCCCAACCCTCACAGGGACAAATTTCTTCCTAATCCCTGACCCAAACCTACTCTCTTTCAGTCTGAAGCCATTCCCCCTTGTCCTGTCACTCTAGGACCTTGTAAATCGTGGTGCCACCTTTCTTACCAGCTCCCTTCAGACACTGGAAAGCTGCAATTACGTTACCCCAAAGCCTTCTCTCCTCCAGGCCATAAATTCTAACACTTTATGGCCTTCACTAAATAGAAATAATGAGACAACTCCACATTCAGGAGACAGGAGCTGCCTTGCCACAGCAAGCCCATCCATAAGCAGACAGGTTCAGACACTTTGGATGGACAAACTCCCTGACTCATATGGAATATCCTGACCATAACAGACTGATCCTTCTGACTTTATGTCAGCTGAGGCTTGCCATGTGACAGGGAGCATGTGGGTTTATAGTGCTTTTAAAAGAATGAACTATTACTACCACTCATAAATATTTCCTTTGGTTTCCTACTCAGTAGAACACACGTGTATGAAACCATCCTATTCATGGAGAAAGGCACTTGAAAAACTTCCATTCATGTTCTTTAATTTAAAAAGTATTTTGCATATTTTGCTCAGGTAAGTGATTCATAGGCAACAAAGAATTCCCTAATGCATCTGCTGGATAAAGGTTTATCACACACTGAACATTTGAACCTAATCATGATGCATCCTGTAAGGGCTGTTCCTGCATTCCCAGGCTAATGGTGCCTATGGAGAGGGCTGCAGGTCTGGAACTGGCAGGACAAAACCAGTCCCTGGGCATGGGTACACAAGGCTGGGCTGTAATAAGTGAATGCAGTAGCAGGTTGGACTTGAAAAGAGAAAAGATCAAACAGGAGCTACAGAAAATACATCTCAGCACTCTGCATTCCAGGGCCAGGAAACTGCACCTGCCTCGTGCAAACACACCCAGCAGCCATGGAAATAATGCTGAGGAAACAAATATCACATATCCATCCTCCTGTGAGGCATTCCCACTGCCCTCTTCCCAAGAGCTATTCCAAAATGTTAACTCTCACTAGTGCCATCACAGCTCCACAGTGCTCTGAAAAGGCTTTTTCTGCTCTGTAAAACTGAAAATGGGAGAAATGGGAGAGAGCTGATGAAGAAAATCACTGGGATGCTCCCTGTGATGGATACTGTTCCTCAGGGATAGCCTGTGGTGCAGATCCAGAGGAGCAGGATGGATGTGGGAGCTGGAAGAGGCAGCAGTGCTTTCCTGGTGTCCCCCAGGAGAGAGTGACAGCAGCAGAACAAGGCAGAAGTTCCTGCAAGGGGAAATGTGGAACCAGCAAAAATTTTTCCTGTAACTACACCATGAGTTCAGGGCTTTCCTTGGTATGGGAAAATGCCCTAGACATGATGGAGACCAGCACAGACAAACAAAACCTGCAAAGCACAGTTGTGACAAGCCTGGGTCACTGAGAAATGCCTCAAATTGCTTGGAAATTACTGCATGCTACATGTCCTGCCTTAGAAAGCCACTCCAATACAAGGAAAACTCCGAGGAGGGGACAGGAGCAATGCCAGGAGGCCTAAGGAGCAATTTGCACCTCATAAATTATGAAGAGTGAACAATTCACCAGCACTTACAGACCAAAGCAGATCTGTGTTGTTTGCCAAATTGAGAGAAATAATTTATGCAATCTCAAAAAGTCTAAATTTTCTTAAATCTAAATTGCTGGCGTTGGACTGAAACCAGTAAGGAGAATTTATATATGAATTTGATTGGAATCACAGAATCACAGAATGGCCTGGGTTGGAAGGGACCTCACAGCTCAGCTTGTTCCACCCTTTGCCATGGGCAGGGACACCTTCCACTACCCCAGGTTGCTCCAAACCCCATCCAACCCATCCTTGGGCACTTCCAGGGATGGGACAGTCACAGCTTCTCCAGGCAGCTCGTGCCAGGGCCTCACCACTCACACAGGGCAGAATTTTTTCCTAATATCTAATCCAAACCTACTCCCAGTTTGAAGCCATTGCCCCTTGTCCTGGACCTTGTAAAAATGCCCCTCTCCATCTTTCTTGTAGGTTCCCTTCAGGTACTGGCAGAGTAACTTATCCTTAAGGAAAATTGGGGTAACCTTATATTACAGCAACTCTCCATGGACAATTATCTGGGGTTGAATTTATTATTCTCCACTCCTGTGGTTAAAAAGCCTACAATGGGATCAACTTCTCCTGGTTTGTTCTCGTTCCTATCAGCAATGACAGCTGAATTGCAAGCTCTCCCCCAGCCCACAGATCATTCCAATTAACCAAGTACCTGGATAAACACTCACAATTAGCTGATGAGCAGAGCTGGGGGAGAACAGAGCAGGGAGAGGATGAGCTGCTGTCCCTCCATCCTGTGTGCTCATCACCACAGAACCAGAGCAGCTCACTCAGTTCTCTCTCACCAGCCATCTGCAACTAAAAATAACATTTTGGGGGCTTTGATGGTCACTCTGAACTAACAATTGCCCAGGACTGTTATATCCATTTATCTCTACTCCTTCCAAAAAAAATCACTCTCGAGCCTTCCCAAACATAAGCCTAATTTAATGAGGCACCTGTTTCACAGGAATCTCTGCACCCTCTGCAATCACTCAAAAGAGGCTTTGCAAGATGACTGAAATAACCCCAGAATATTGTTACTCTGCATTTGATCTCCTTTTTCTTTCTTTAATTTAAGTGGTTTTTCCCTATTTGTTTGTGGGGTGCTTTTCTTTTCTCATTCCCAAATCCTTCAGATGTCACATCACAGTGCTCATCAGCTGGGAAGCCCCTCAGAAACTGCAGCTCATGTATGAATAAAGTCTCTATGAAGGGAAAAATTCACTCACAAGGGCTGGAAACTGCATATACCAACCATCAGGCTTTGCACTTGCTCCTCTTCCTTTTCAATCCTTTTGTCATCTGTGTGATTTACCTCCCAATCTGCATTTTGTGTGGCTTTATGGCATAAGAAATCCAGGCTAAAACTACTTGTTTCTTGGCTTTACAGAAGTACATGATACAGATAAAACACCAGTGTATCACCTCAACCATCCACCTGCCAATATAAGAATATTTTTCATGGTGTATATTTTAATTCTTCCTCCCATCTGACTATCCAGTGTCCTGAGAGATGTGAGTCACACTGCCATGTCCTCTTCACTATGATGAAGTGCTGTCAATTACACCCCAAATTTGTATTTATTTTTCATATTTTCATACTTCATTGCCAGCTTACATCTAAACTGTCCCTTCTATTGCTCTCTCAGTCTGTTCTTCCAGCACCAGCTGTGCTCCAGGAACACCTGCATTTGTATTTTCAAGGTGAAGGCAGTTTGTTATCTTTTTGCCCACGCTCCTTATTTCCCTCTCCTTTATTACCTGCAGATCTTCTCGAACCCAGATCATTAATTTGCACACTTACACTCTCTATCCCAGCTCATTAATGAAGAGGTTAACTAAAACTGGACCTAACACCTTTCCCAGAAAAGCCCATTAGGTGCCTCTCCTGCCTGCAATCCTTGGCTATCCATCATTCAGCTTCTGCTGCGGGGTCTCCTGGCTGTGCTTCACACTGCAACCCTCACTGAACTAATCTGTCAAATAGATTTCTTGAAATACGATACCAAAAGCTTTGGAAAAATCCAAATTTATGACTTTGATTACATCACCTGCTGCCAAGAGAGGCAGTGATTCTGTATGAAGGCACAGAACACTTTCTTAGAGGGATTTACTCTTTGTAAACTTGCATTCCTTGCTGCACTCAGTTTCATTAGCCTTCTAACACCACTGATTTTAGCTCCATTTATTTCACTGATGATAGGAGATACTTTTCAAATGGAACTGCCAGAATCACTTTACATACTGCTTTCAAACTGATAGTCTATTAGCTTTCCACCAGGTAACCTGTGATTCCTCCCATTTTATCAGCTCCCCTTTACTGTAATTCGCCTGTTTTGTTTACCCAGAGCCTTTAATTAAATCCCTGCAGGTGAAGCTCATTCCTCTGCAGAAGACCAACATCAGTGTGTCTATCTTTAAAGTTTTCTTTCAAATGGCAGAAAAGGATTTCTTTCTGCATTAAAGAAAAAATAAGATGAGGAATAAAAAGAGTCAGTGGAGGGTGTGTGGCTGCCACAGGCAGGTGTGCTGCTGCCTGAGGACCCAGCCCAAGGGTGCTGCCTTACATCCTTCTGCTGAAAATCCCACTTAATGCCAACTTGGACATATTGTCACACTTTTGGCACCCTCCTAGACACTCTCCATCACTTCAGCCACACAGACATCTCATGGCTTGCCCCGGCTCCTGCTTCAGAAGGTGCTAATTAGATCAAGGCTTGTAACATTTGCACCTCTAAATGTCAGACGAGCCCATCAGCTCTTCCACTGCTGAGTCACCAGTTTAACTCCTTGGGCCCTGGAACTCCACAGCATCTGGTCTTCCTCAGCTGCAAAGATCCGAGGGCTCTCACTGTGCTCCTCCCCACCCTTCATCACTTACATCCACATTTATTACCTCCAGGCTTCCTAGGATGTTCTTGGACTCCTTTCACAACTACTGGGCAAAATATGGCCCCATCAAAACCAAATGACGATCAATACTAATTCCCTGGAGCCAGAAACTAATCTTTCTTTTCACTACAGAAATGTTCAGAAAGTTTTTTAGCACCGTAGCCATTTGAATTCCTATTAAATAGACCCTTCTCGTAATTTGTTATAGGCCTGCTCTCCACCTTGAACTTCCTTCTCTTTTATAGATTATTTCTGAGGAAGTTTCTTTTTCTTCTTTTTTTGCTGACTCCAACTCCAGCTTATCTTTGTTCTTTTGCATTTAACTCAGCTCTATATTCCTCTTTCACTACTCTGGACTTTCAACATACACTTTTAGCCTCAGTTTCTGAGAAGTCCCTCTTTGAGGCACAGCATTGCTGATTGTTCATAAATCCCTTCCAGCCATCCCACTTTACCTCCTAAAACTTTTGCAATTCTTCAAAATACTGTTTCCTGGAACCTTTGTATTGCAGCTGTCTGTGAACTAATACATTGCTTCTTTCATCCTGGGTTTTCATTTTCAGCTCCATTGTGCTGGGTGTGTTTGTGGCTGAGCAAACCCATCTTGTACAATTTCCCAGATGGAGCTACAAAGGCTCTGAACAGGACAGAGACACAGCCCAGCCTGGTGTCATTATTAACCCATTAACTTACAACCCATCCACCTTCTCCTTCCTCTGAGTCGTGGCACATCCCACTTTTAGATGGAAAATGGGATGAAGGACATGGCACACACACCTCCGTTCCATGCAGTGTGGAAAACCCCAACAAACTCCTAAAGAGCCTGTAATGGAACTACCTGTAAACACATCTAATACAGATTAAAAAGCATTTAATGGGAATGTGAAATTATGGGCAAAGCAGGAGCATAAAGGACAGAATTACAGAAGCACCTGGCGGCGGCATCAAGGATTTGTATTAGTAGCTTTCCTAAGCAGCAAACAAAATGACAGATTTTCTTTTATTCTAAGTAGCAATTTTTGTTTGGCCTAAACCAGCATGTAGCTTGAGATCTTCTGTATTGCACAATGAAGAAAATGAATGAAGAAAAGGCCTCAAAATGAAAGGATGGTTATGTACATCGTAACAGCTAATGACTCGCACGTACTTCAGGGATATGGAAGCTGTGAGGAGATTACATTATTTTCTGAGTGTAAGAGATGATGGTCATTTAAAGCCATGTATTTTCTCCAGCTGTTTATTGTCTTGTTAGCTGTCATTCCAACAGAAGAAGAATAATTCCTGTATCCTTTCAGTGGGCAGCATAGATTTGCATTTGAGGAGCCTCACGCAAATTTTGGCATTGGTTGGAATAAACTCACAGCCCATCCTGCACCATTCCCTGCAGTGCTTTGCATCCCTGGCAAGGCCTGTTCCTCATGTCCTCCCTCCCTGCTCAAGGATGCAGTCCCAGATTTTCAGTGCTTTAGTATCCACAACATCTGCTTGAGCAGGGTCACCCCTCTCTGTGATGATGTGCTAACACAGACTTAACTTCACACAAATCCACAGGCACAGTTTGTGATTCCACAAACACTGGACAAAGGCAGTTTAACCAATATGGATTTATTGCTCTGAAAGGGCAAACTACACCTCTCTGAGTCCTGGGCACCCTCCTGCCCTGCAGCAATCCCTGCTGCTAATTAGCACCATGGCTCCCTGGGATGCTGAGGATGCAATCGATGCCCTGCTCCTCCAGCCAGCACTGCTGCTGAGCAAAGCTGTGTCTCAGCACAGGGGTTCCTCTCCCCTGCAGCCAGGTACAGCTCAGCAGGTGACAGATGAGGTCCCACATGGACCCTCCCCCAGGCTGTCACCTGCTCCAGGAGCTCCAGGTGCTTTGACAGAAGCAAATGCTCTGATGGGCACTGCTGGGCTGACCATGTTTATCATTAGGGCTGGAAAACACTTCGGAGATCATCGAGTCCAACTGTTCCCCCAGCGGTGCAAAGCCACCACCAAGCCATGTCCCCAAGTGCCACATCTACCTGTCCTTTAAATCCCTCCAGGGATGGGGACTGTTCTAATGCTGCACAATGCCTCTGGTGAAGGAATTTCCCCAAAAATCCAATCTAAAGCAGCCCTGGCGCAACTTGAGGCATTTCCCTCTTGTCCTGTCACTTGTTAACTGGGAGAAAAGCCTGACCCCCACCATTCACCTACCTCACAGCTAAATGTAAGGACTAATCTGGGAGAAAGAGTCACAGCCACACCAAATATTGGGTGCAGACACCGTGTGCAGATGAATTCCTTCGAGGGACCAGGAGCTGGAGCTGTTCCCCAGCCCAGGGGAAGCAGAGGCTACCTGGCAGAGTGATTTAAGCCCTCATTTTCATGGCATTCAGGGAGGCTGGCATGGTTTCAACTCTCCTCACAGTTATGCTTTGGACAGCAGAGAATTAACTCGAGCAGTTCAGAAAAATCTCTATTTTTACAAGTTGAGTTGTTCTCCTGGGCTGTACACAGGCACAGGGGGAGGAGGTGGGACCCCACTCAACTCGAGCACAGGATTCCTGGGGCTTTCTCAGGCTGGGCTGCTTCCTAGCTAAAAATTGAATTACTAATAATATTCAAAAGAAAGAGGATTTAGCTGGAAAATAAATAACCTTTTACCCTTAATTTGTTCTTCAATTTCACACTCCTCCTGCGCTCATCTGGACGTCCCTCAATAAATAATAAACTCACAGTGCCACAATGATCTGCATATTCCCTCCCCTACCAGAGGCTGAGTGTTCTGAAGAATCTCATTTTTTCCCAGTAATCACTCTGAAAAGTGATTTTTTTCCTTCTCTTCCCTCTTAACCCCTCCCAACACAACCAGAATGGGAGCAGTTTTCTCCCTTTTGTTTTGACTTCTTTTAACAACGTTTTCTCTCGTGAAAATCTGTTGAGATTATAGAGAGCTACAAGGTTTCATTGTTCATCAATAATTTCAGTTTGGTTTTAGAGCTTTGTAGCCTCATCCTAAGGATCCATGACAGAAAAATACAAAGCACAACCAAGCTTTTTCAGTAAATTATTTTTATGCACCATTAAAAAAAAAAGAACATCCAAGAACTATGAATTCTTTTGGCTCACCAGCTATACCAAGGACATTTTTTCACATCTATTCTCTTATTTCTCTTTCAACAGAAGGCTGATAATATCTCTGAAAGAGCATCTAGTACCTCTAAATATGTAGAACATATTGTCTTAAGAGTCTGGCTCCTTCTGAAGGACAAAAGAGAAATATCATATCTGTGATGACTCACTGATTTACATTGTTTTGTAGGGCGTTCAGATGATACAGAGATGAATTCACTCAGATGTGCATATTAAAACAAATTAATAGAGAAGACTGATATTTAATTATCTTAGGAATAGGGACTTTAATACCTTTCTACTTTATTTCTGTTCTGTGATTGCTAAACACATTTGTGAAAAAAAAAACGCTGCTAATAAGGCACCAAAACAAAAAGGTTAAAAAAAGATTTTAAAAAAGCAGTGGGAGAAATTGCTCTTTCTTGCAGTAGGTGTCTACTGGGTAATAAATGCTGCAGAATTTATGCCATTTTGGAAAAAAAAAACCTGCAGAAAACAAAATATTGCAGGTTTAAGTATCTTAATTACAAAAATTTCATATTCAACGAACTCTTGCCAAAATAAACTGTGCACATTATCTAAAAAGCAGATGTTAATTAAAACTGTATCTTGATAGCCTTCCTGGTTCACAAGGCATCCTGCACATGGGAGATTAAAGAAGGTGCCTCAGCTGCAATCAGTCCTCCAGCAAAGGGTTTCACTTCATTTTTTTGATGTATGTGGGGCCAAAAGAAGTCAATGTGCACTGATGGCCCTTAGCAGCACCTCATCTTTTTGTCTCTAACATTTGGGATCTACAGAACATTTTTCTCAAACTCTATTACAGCTGAGAAGAGCTTCCTGCAAAACCTCACAATAAACCAAATACTAAGTTCCAACCATTAATTAGCTTCTTAACACAAAGATATCCACTTATCACCGTGCCCAGCACACAGTAATTAAAGCCATAAAGAAAAGGGGATGCATTAATACTTCTGTAGAGTGCAGGCTCTGAGGAGGGATGGCTCTGGGGTATGGAACAGGCCAGCAAATCCTCACCCACTTCCTGATGGGGATCAGAGAAGTCACTTATCTTCTCTGCATCTATTTGCATCAAAGAAGGAGGAGCACGAATACAAGAACACCTGGGGGTCAGGAGAAGTGTGGTTCATTCCTTGCTTCTCCAGGTTTTTGGGGGAGAGCACCAGTGCTGTGCTCTGGACACCCCTCTGTAGGTTTGTCTCTTCAGACACACCAGCAGGTGGTAAAGGGTGATGCAGAAAAGCACAAGCAAAGCACTGATCCAGCAGCAGAATCCTGCAGCCATAAAAACACAGGTACAGGGCTGATTAAGGTAAAATAAAAATGTACCCAGGGATGCTGGGAATCCTTTACAGCCTGCAGTAAAGCCTGATGTACCATGTCCTCACTGCTACAGCACTCAGGGATGGCAATTAGGGAAGCACGGGCAAATTTTGATAAAGTTAAAAAATGGCCACTCCCCCACATCTATGGCCTCAGCTCCTGCCTCCTGACCTAAAGCACTTGAAGGAGGCCTGAAAGGTGGGAGCTCAGTTGTTCCCACTCTGAGGAGAAAGAACAATGATCCATTCTCTGAATCCCTAGGGAGTCTATTCCTCTCCATAATCTGTAGGTGAAATTTGGCCAGTTATACTCCTACCTTCAAAGCCTTGAGCAGGTGAGGTGTTCAGCTATGAGTTCAATCCACCTCCTCCCTCCCCAAGAAGAGAGCTGTGCTGTCTTCCTCCAAATATTTCTGGTGAAGGAATTCAAGCAAGACTTTGAGGCAGAAGTCATGGAGTCATAGAACAGAACCTTCAAGATCATCCCATTCCAGCCCCTGCTTCCACTGTCCCAGGCTGCTCCAGGCCCCAGTGCCCAACCCAGCCTTGGACACTTTCAGGGATCCAGGGGCAGCCACAGCTTCTCTGGGCAATATATTCCAAATAAAGACCAGATCATTGCCTATAGTCAATAACCAGCAAGGTATGGAGAGTCTAACAAAACACAATTACCCTCCCTACACCCTCCTAAAGAAGCTGAAGGCAAAGCCACCACACCCTGAGTGTTAACAGGTTCCTGCTGGTGAAAGAGGAACACATTTCCTCAGCATAAAGCAGTAGATGTATTAGTAGCAGTATCATGATAAAGCTGTGGCCAAATCTTCCACACCCATAAGGCTTCAGAGCATCCTTGATACCATCTCAGTGCTGCCTGATGGAGAAAAATCTTCCTGCAAATACACATGAACAGACAGAATCTCAAATGCTTCACAGCCAACTTCTCAATCAGTTGGTTTTGGAAAGAAGATGCAATCCCAGACTTTGGGAGTTTGGCTGGGGAGGTGATGACACACATCAGCTGCAGCTCTTCACACCTGGCCACGTTCTCTGCTCTGGGGTACCCAGGTTTTCTTCCAATGTGAATTACAGCAGACTGTGTACAGCAAACTAAATATTTCAGGAGTGGGGTCATTCAAAGGTCAGGAGAGAGATTTTGTACATCAAATTTCCTGCAGTCTGTGGTGAGCTTGTCAGTATTTAGATTCCTAAGCAGGTCTCTTCAGAGCAACATTTCAGTGTGGATTTACATGAAGAACACCCATAACCTGCAGTAGGGGTCTAACCATGCTTTACACCTATTTCCCAAACCTTACTTTTCCTATGGCAGATGAAGACCCTTAAAATCCACCTCTAAAAATTATGCCATGAAGTGAGAATCTCTCCAGGTCTATTTATCTGGATCTATCAGGCAATACTGGCTCACAAAGCCCTGAGCAAAGCCAACAAGTTGGGCACATGAGCGATTTTCCAAATTGTTAACTGAATCATCAGGCATCTAAACAGCTTTTAAACTCCAGTCTGGAGTGTCTGTAATGCTCAGAATACCAGACTGGGACACAGGAGTGCTGTTATTTCTGCTTTTCAGAAGGCACCTTAGCCAAAATCTCAGAGGAAGCTGTAATTTAAGGGATTGGTATTGAGGTGTCTCACATCCAAGGGACATTTTCTAACCACTGGCCCCCCCATGCAGCTGGTGCAGAGCCTTTCTCGAGGGCTGTGTTTGAAATGCCAGCCCTGCAGCCCTCGGAGGGAATGTCAGCTCGTAAGGGAAATACTGAGCTCAGAACCTGCACTCACAACTCCCAGATGCCAGTGAATCCCACAGCCACTGCACCACAAAGCTGACCCTATTTTATTTGATCTTAGGATGTTCCTAAATCTTGCCTCTTTCTATGGTCAAGGGATAGAATTTAGTTGCTAGTAAGCTATTCTGATTTCATACTTTAGGACATCAAAGTATGAATGATGTTTTTCAATTTTCTCCACTTAAGCTTATTATAAGAAATATTTTAAGGAGCATTACTCCCTGAAGTTACTGGACACAAAAATCTGCAAAGCCTTTCTCTCTACTGGCTTTGGGTCAACGCTGAACACAGACATACTGGTTTTTTTTAAGGACTTATCACATAAATAAACATCCATCACTTGAACAGGAAACACCACCTGAGACAAAGGGAACCTCACAGCCCATTTGGTTAAGGGATGCTTTAGGGAAAGCACATCCTAATGCAGAAGGATTTACATTCCACTGAACCTTTTCTCTATCTTTTCACAAGCTATCCTTTCCCACAGTGCAAACTGCAGAAGCATGATGATACCCTCCCCCTACAACCACTTTTAGGTCACTTCCACTGCCAGCACTGCCTGCTCCTGTTGAAGGATCTGCTCCAAGTCCCCAGGTCAGCACCACCCTTGTGAGGCTGCGAGTCAGTTTTCCAATCCCACAGCACAGCTCTCAGCTCCCCAAGGCAGCTGGGAACAAACCATATCACTCCCATTAGGCTAAAAAGCACCAATATCTTGTGAAGTTGCAGCAATATTGTCGGTGGATTTTAACAAGCAACATAAAAGCTGGCGGCGCGCGCGGGCTGGCGCGGCACTGTGCATCACTCTTTATTATGCTGTTGATAACAATTTATATCAGGATGTGCAGCACCAGCCTCACAGGCTCACAGCAGCAACACAATGCAGGGAAGCACCACAGCGTGTGTAGTTTAGGGAAGAGACAAACAGGGAGCTTTGGGTTTCTTTGCTCCAGGGATATTGGGATGGGACTGGAAAGACCAGAGCTGTCAGGGCATTTGGATTTCTATAGGATCGTTCTTTCCTCTCTATTTTTTTTCCTTCTCAGCTCATTTTTGGCCTATTTTTGGACAAGTCAGTGTGAGTGATTGGGGTACCTGTCGCACCCGGTCACGGAAGAAAGACACAGATCCTCCACAATTCGGAGAACCCCCCGAGGCCCCCAAAAGGAAAGCCCGTTTATTTTGATACACAATTTTATAGAGTTTTCAAAGTGTGTGAGGATTGGAAGATGAAATCCCACCTCTCAACCAGACTGGTGAAGTGACCAGTCAGTCAGCTTTCCTTCTCCAGGAAGGAATGGAAACAAAAGCATTGTTTTTAGTACAATGCGTGAGAAAAATCTGACTTGAGAACATCAACTTTTCAGAAGGCTTTCCAAAACAGGGCGACAAGTGATCAGGGTGCTGCCAAGAGAGCCAACAGGGGGGTTTCACCAACAAGGGGATCCCCAGCAGAGGTAAAGAGGTCATTATCCCACTGCTTGTGGCCCTTGTCAGGACACACCTGGAATTTGGTGCTCAGTTTTGGTCCCCACTATGCAAAAAAAAAATGTGGATGGGCTGGAGAGGGGCACAAAGATGGAAAGGCCGAGAGACTTGGGTTTGTTCAAACATGAGAAAAGAAGGCTGAGGGGAGGCCTTATCACCATGTTCCAGTATTTAAAGGATGGCTACAAAGAAGGAGACTCCCTTTTCACAAGACAAGGGGTAATGGATACAAATGACTCCTGGGGAGATGCCACTTGGACACAAGAGGAAAATTTTTCAAGATGAGAATAATCATTATGTATCATTGGAATAACCATTGGAATTATCTCCCCAGTGAAGTGGTGGATTCCCCTAGATTGGACACTTTAAGATTCAGCTGCACAGGATGCTGTGCTTTTCCAGACTGTGCTTTTGCCAGGAAGAGTTGGACCAGGTGATCCTTGAGGTCCCTTCCAACCTGGCATTCTGTGACTCTGATATTTTTGTGTCTGGAAGCAAAAACTGGTGTGCTAGCTCTCCACACACTGCTGTCAGGTACTGCATGGCCAGTCCACACCCCAAAAGGCATCCCAGAACTTCAGGCTCATCCAGAAGTGCCCCTGATGGTACCTCCCAGCTGCTGCTCTCAGGACCACGCTCCATCACGTCCTAATGAATCCTGCTTGAAGATGACCAAGAAGACAAATACTTATTGAAAAGGCAAGTCCTCTTCCCAAACCCCTCACAGAAAACACACACAAATTTAGAGTTTCCTTCCTCCCACACAGATGGAAGTTTGCACACCTCAACCTGATGGCTGAAGGAGCAGCCTGGATGGCTTCAGGAGGCAGCCACGGTTTGGAACTGGAATTTTACGTTCCAATTGGAATGGAATTCTCCATTCCCTCAGCAGCATTTATCCAAGGCAGCACTTGCAAGGCTGAGGTTATCCACACTGCTGAGCAAACAGCACACAGCTCATTTATCTGGAGGGGCTTTGTTCAGCCTGGTTTCACACTCCCAGCTTGGACACGACGTTTAGCTCCTCCAAGATACACTGCTATACATTTGGACAGCAATCACACCAGCCATCATTTTAGATGCCAAAGAAAGTACAATCAAATACCACGAGGATTATATCAGAAACCAGGTTTAGCTAGTATTTCAGCTCTGGGTCATTATTTCACATGTATATATCAAAGCAATGTGAATATGGAATAGGCTGAGAAGCAGAGTGCAGATGCAAATGCCAAAATACTAGAAGACTAATAGATTATTTTTAAGGGGAGGGAAATAGACTGAAAATATAGGAGAAAGTTGCTGAAATAAATCAAAGGTGAGCAGATGCACTTGGCCAAATGGCTTTTTCCTTCGTAGTACAGCGATTTGTTTTATCCTTATGCTTCCTGAATCCAGTCAATAAGACTGCATTAAAAATGCATGGGCCAATTTGATGGCTACAACACAGGGGTTTTCAGGAAAGCTGGGGTGTTTGGAAGGGCACAAGCACTATATTTATGTACAGAAAAGGAGAACAGGGCTTGGGAGAAGGAAATACTTGTCAGATGTCAGGTTCCCCATGTAGCAAAAATAATAAATTCCTCTTCTTTTGGGAGAAACAACATTCTTTATCTAGAGAAGCTGCCACACTCACACCAGACACCCACGGGGGGGGGCAGGGAGAGTGACAGCACCTACAAGAAGAGAGCAGCTCCTATTTTACCCCTTCTCTTTGCCATGTGCTGTATTTTAGGACTCACTTTGATGCAGGCTGGGGCCAGGCATTACCAATGGCTTTCAGGAAAGCTGGCAGACAATGAATTTTCATCAGAAAACAGGGCTGACATTTTCCAATTTTCTGTCTGGACAAAGAGCAGAGAACACTTCATTTGGAAGGAGCTCCTGCTGTACTGGGGGCTCTCGTCTGCTGGGCTTGGCTGAGGGGGTTCAGCGTTGGCTTCATTTGGGGACAGCACTTTGTAGCAAGGGTTCTTTGGAAGCACCCCACCCCCACACCCCTCTCACCTGCAGAAATTCACCGCTTCTGCCTCCTGCAGCTTCTCCAAACCTATGGAAACACATAACCCATCCCATAGACAGTGGCAGCTACAAGTCCCCCAGGGGCAAGCCAAGGCCACCAACCCCTCTGCAGGGTTGCTCCCCCTTTTCCAGTAAAGTCACAGGGTTACAGGGGCTCAGCAAGTTGCCAGCAGATAAAGAGGCACCTCTGCTCTGCAGGGCCCTGCAGCACACCTGAGTCACCCTGAACCAGCTTCCAAGAGGCTGGACCTGTCAGGGAAGGGCTGAGGGGTGCATTAAATGAAGCTTGTCCAGAATGGCTGGACCACTGGGCAGGAATTTACAGGGGTTTGCCACATTCTTTGGCTGGGTATTTCAGATTTTTTAAGAACTTGATCATGCAATCCTTTAGGGTCAGAGATAAATCAAGGGAAAGCAACTCTGTTTGGAAAATTCACTGTCCAAGGCGAGGGGAAGGAGAGAGAGGGGGATGGAGGGAACGAGGCTTGTGCTCTCTTCATAAAATCTGTCAGAGGATGCACGGCTGATTTGCAGCTCTGCTCTCCCCTGGGATGCCCACAGCCAGCCACAGCTGCACAGGAAGGTCTTCCCCGGCAGGAAGGCAGAGAACACATTCTGTGACACAGGAAAACATTGAAATTAAATTTAACAACAGAGGAAAACAACCTCTGAGAGCTTCTCCGGCAGCACCAAGAGGTTTTGTGCCACTACAGGAACATCTAAATTTGCATGAAGTGTAAACACACTCACACACACACACAACCCCCGCTCCTGTTTGCACCCAGAGTGTTCAGAAAATAGCACATGTTCCTTCCCTCACTTCCACCTGGCTGCAGTTGTGGCAGTGCCAAAGCCCTGGAAGGGGCTGGAAGGAAGCAGGGCTGTCATGGAGCCGCCACCCGCTGGGACGAGATTGCTCCAAACTCTTCTTGGGGACCACTGGAGCAGCAAAACATTAAATGTTTCTATTATTTAGTGCGTGCAGCTGGTTAAACTGAACAGCCTAGCAGGCTGATGGCAGCACAGGAATAACCAGGTCAGCCAGGGAAGGTGTAAATGTGAGTGTGTGTGGATGAGGATGTGTGTTTTGCTGGCTGCTGCTTATATCGAGTGGAGATTTAGGAACAAATAGCCTGTGTTGTAGCACTTTCTACCACTGAGAGCTGTACAAGGCACTGATTAACTTTTTAAAACCTATTGGGGAATGAAAGGATCTCTGGGAAGGTCGTACAGGGGAAAAGCTGCCCTTAAAGGAAAAAATAATACAAGAGGCTTTGTGTAGCATTAGGTAGAGCGAAGCTGCTGTGCAAAGGCCTCCTGGATTTGGGGCTGAAATGCTTCACAGAAGGAATGTACAAAGCACAGCTGAGCATGGAACGATATTACTCATGCACTGCCTGGATCAGAAATCATTCCCTGTAAAAATCCAATGTTTCCATATTATTTTCCAGCCTTTTGGAAGCTCTTTCCACCATCTGGAGCTACACCATCCATCATAGCTCCCCTCCTAAGCATCTTCTCTCTAAGCCGAATCACGAGGTTCATCACACCAATTAAAAAATTATCATCTTCCTTTCTCTGTTTTGAAACCAGCCTGTAAACCATCCTAATATTTAGGGTGACATGTAGGAAAATGAAAGCAAGCAAGCACAGGCATTTCCATAACACCAGGACTAATTGCTCCGTTGTGGAGCCATTTGGTTGAGGAATAGTCTAAAAAAGTATCAAATGGAAGTTCTCAAGCTTCAGGCATTTAAAGAGTGGGTGGACAGACTTGGGGTATGGGAGCAGACACTACAAGCACATCCAGACTGAAATTCTATGTGCAGGAAAATTCTACATGAAAGAGTGTTTAGTACAATCAGCAAAATGTTCCCTATCAGAGTCATCCACTTGCATAAAATTAGAAAACTATTCTAATGGAAGTAAATGAATTCTAAATGAAGGTACAATTGCACATGAAAGTCAAGAGCTTCTGTTCTAAAAACTTTGAGATGGGCTACTTAGGCATCATAGCATCTTTCCCCAGATTTTTCTTAAACCAAATAATGGCAAATTCAACCAATTTCACAAAATATTTCTGTTCTAATGCAAATACAGGTCTCAACAGGATATGGTTTGCCAATTTTTATTCAGCAAAAATAAAATGAAAAGGAGTTAAAATGGCCTAGAAGATCTGGATTAGCACACCATCACCAAGTTAATCAGCTTTCCATTTCTGAACATTAAACTTATGCAGCTGAATTACAGAACCACAGAGTGGTTTGGGTTGGAAGGGACCTTAAAGATCCTCTATTTCCAAGCCCCCTGCCATGGGCAGGGAAAATTCCACCAGACATATTCTGGTATACCAGTACTGCCCAGTATCCAAGCTCAGAGAAGGGGGACTGCCATCCCCATCCTACCTATCCACTCCCCTCAGTGGATTATTGTTTTCCATCTCATTATTTTTGCAGTGTATTTTTGGCTCATACCTGTCTGCCAAGGTAACCAAACAAAACTTGAAGGACCTATTTCTGCTAAATCAAACTTTTTCTTTCCATCTCTTCTCTTTTTTTTTTTTCCTCCACTCCTTTAAGATTTAGCTCCTCACTACAACAGGTTCCATAGTTTTAAAATCTGCTTTGGGGAGAAATGTAACATGGACCTCTGTTGATAATTAACCCCAAGTTTGACAGCACTGGAGAAGGAGAAGGTTGATGTTCCCCATCAACAAACTACAAAGCCAGGTGGGCACTCTCCATCCCAGGTGGAAAACCTGCAGCTCTGACATGCAAGAAACACAACTAGAAATTGGTTCCTGCATTTCTTAAATGGAGTAAGAGTTCCAAAGTAACCTTGATAGGACTCCAATTTTTGTATGTTCTCCTAAAGGAATATCCAGATCTTTCTCCTGAGTGCTCAGGTGAGTCCTAATGTGCACTAAAATCCCTTTCTCTTTATCCCAGGGGGAATTCCCTAGACTGAGGGTGGCAGTGCCCAGTGGAGAAAGAATCATAGAATCATGGAATGGTTTGGGTTTGAAGGGACCTTAGAGATCATCTCATCCCAACTCCACTGCCATGGGCAGGGACACCCTCCACTCTCCCAGGCCACCCCAAGACCTGTTCAGCCTGGCCTTGGACACTTCCAGGGATCCAGGGGCATCCACAGCTTCTCTGGGCAACCTGTGCCAGGGCCTCCCTACCCTCACAGAAGGCAGAGCCAAAGGTGGGATCTGCCTCCTGTTCTCCCCGATTTATAGGGAGGGGAAAACAGCAGGAGAGAAACATTTCTGGAAGGCTTAATCCATAGAGGTAATCCATAGGTAATGCAATGGGAACAGAGTGGAGTAACTAATTACATTTGGAGTGTGTGTGCAGAGCACTTTATTGACCAGACCTCTTAAATTGGTATTTATGTTATTGCTGTCTGGAACCCCCAGGCCTTCTCTGAGTGATATTAGTAGATGAGATAAATAGAAATTATTTTACAGTTCCTGATCAGGTTACTGACACATATGTTTCTTGTTTGTAAATGTCAATTCATTAGCATATGAAGGATAAACTACACTCACTTCAATAACTGCATTTCCAGATAAAACCATTAAAAGAACAAAGCAAAAAAACCCAACCCAAGAGCATCTTTCCACAACCTCTGAGTCTGTTGCGAGGCTGCTTTGGAAGATACATAAACCCAAGCTGACACTGCACTTGATCTCAGCCAAAAAGCCTAATAGCAATATTACAGCCTGTAATGTTTTACATCTGACAAGCGGAAAGATCCTGTTTGTGCATCCATCCATTATTTATCACCTTGGTAAAAACTCCTACCACACCCCAACCCCCCCACCAAGCCATGCACATCGTGAGGAGGGTGGAATTGCCACCTGGGATGGAAAAGCCAGGAACCACTCAGCCTATGGGGTATTTTCAAAATCAGGGGATGTTTTCCTCACCTCGGCTGATTTGCAGTCGGGCTGCCACATCAGACTTGGGGAAATCTCTAATAAGTGAGGGTTGTAGAGTCAACCAAGGAAACCATCTCTGGTCCCCTCTCTCAGGGGCTGTAGCACTGCTCAGGGTTACCTGATCTTCCCTATATTCCCAATTTTATAAACCATACCTCTCTCTAAGTGGGTGGATAATCTCTGTACACAGGAGCTATTGACAAGCAGAAAAGTTCTTCAGATCCCTAAATCACAGACATCTCCTGCAGCTCTCACATGCCCCAGCATTCACAGGTGGCTTTTGCCACGCAGGATGGACAGCCCAGTTGTTGTCCCCTGCAGTGAACAGGTTTTTCAGTTGGAAAACATTCCCATCATTCCAGCCTTCCATGAGCTATCTGAAAGGAGCAGGTTTCTCTACCATTCTTTGTGTCCCTGGCCTCCATCAGGGGGTCCAAAGAGCAAAACCAATGACAAAAACGCACATGTAACCTTTCCCCAAAGGTTACATAGATGAAAAATAAGAATCATACCACTTTCAACAACCTTTCCTCTGGATATTGCAGAAATTATGATACTTTTTCACAACCTCTGGATGCTGCAGACAGAGCAGCACCACACAGGAAGATTATCTACATCCTAGACCTTTTTCTCCCCACAGTGCCTTGGCTCCACAAGTAAAACATAAAACAGCAGCCACGGAATAAAGCTGTAACCCATGCAGAAAGGCATTTTAAAATAAATATATTTTTTTACCAGAATGGATCTAAAAAATACTTCTGAAGGTGAAAGAATATTGAATTGTCAATAGTCAGTGTGGGTGGAATCACTTGCATTGCATCTGCCTTCCACCTGCCTAAACCCAGCAGCTACTGAAGTCCTGAAAATGCTCCATAGCTGCAGTGAATGGAGAGACCTGTCCATCTCCTACTGATTTAAAGATTAAAACCCTGCTTGGAAGAAGCCACCTACCAAGACGTGTTCCAAGTTCTTAGAGCCCTGATTCAACCACTGCTGAAACCAGTGGGAGTCCTGCCACTGATCCCAACAGTGCTCAGATCACATTTCCCACTGAGAGTTATTCAGGAATACTAACGCAGACATTTTGTCAGAAAAAAAGAACACAACTGCAGAAAGATAGATAAAACACCCTAATAGGTTTTTTTTTTTCCCCCTTCTCTGGTTTCTATTATTCATGGGACTCTAATGATCCCTTCCTGCACACAAGACAAAAGTAAACCAGAGGCTGGCACTCCGTCATTAATGTGATGTGGATATGTTAATGCAGCAGTAATTGCCTACCCTACTGCACTCAAATCACCTTGCTCTGCAAGTGTATCACTGTTAGAGTTTCACTGTCATTAAGATGATTGTCTGGTTGTGTATTGTACTCGTGAAAGTGAGTATTAACAGAACTGGGAAGGAAATGAGAAGCAAACCCAAAAAGTAGCTAAAATAACACCCTACCACTGTAAATAAATCAGTGTGGTGACCTGGCACATCTCTTTCTGGGCTGGCCACAAATAAGCTGATAACAGATAACTCAAGAGGCACTCTGCACATGAGTACTGGCTCAAAAGAAAACTTTCAAAACATGCAAGATGCAGCGAAATCTAATCAAGTGAATTTCACGTCAACGCAGCCTCTAAAAACAATCAAAAATCAGGAAGAATCACAATTTCAAGGCAACGCCGACAGGCAGAGAAAGCATAATCCATATTTGCACTGGGTCCTCGTGCATCTTGTCACGTATCTGCAGTGAAATCTTCTCCCCATTTGGCACCAAACTTTCCTACTTTTGCAAACAACCACTGAAGAAAGTCCGTAACTAATTCATCAAAAGCGCTCCGAGCCAAAACGCTGAACCCTGTGGGCCACAGTAACAAATTCCCGACTCCGGGAAGAAAAGTTGGAGACAGCTCCGATTAACTTTCTGTGCTGGAAGTGTGTGGCTGCCCTGAAAGGGCAGGGAGTGTTGGGAACTGCAGATGGCATCCCGGAGCTGGGCGATGAATCCGGAGCATCTTACGTTCCCTGGGGGGATGTTCGCACCGTGTCTGCGGCTAGACCTGGAATTCGCCACGGGAATGGCAGGACCCATCATCGGCTTGTGAGCCGTACGTGATGCAACTCCGAAACTGGATGGGCTGCAAGGAGGGGAGCAGAAACATTCAGTAACAAGTGGAAAGCAACAATTAAAGCACCGATGTGGAGGGTTTGTACCTCCAAAGAACCCGCTTGGTTTTGCCGGGGTTATCTGCGAGGACACTCCTCGCCCGCGAGGATCCAGCCGGCCGGAGTTGAAACACGGATTTTATTTTACTTTCAGGCAATGGTGCAGGCGAGGAGGGGATGCTGCTGCAATCCAGCTCTGTAATGGAAACCTGGATGAAACGGTGGCTGCATCCTTATCACCTCCCTGCAATTCAACTCAAACGCCAGCAGCCCAACCACGTGCCCCAGACAGTCAACGGAGTTTATGTTGGTTCAGCCATGTGTTGCCATTCTGATAAAGGACAAATTGACTTGCCATTAAAAGCCAACAACAGCCTTAGAAAATGTACTGTTAGGTATGTTTTTTTGGTTTAAAAGAAAAAAAAATACATTTGATGCACTTTGAAATGAAAAAAGTCTGAACGCTCAGCTGTGTTTAGAATTGCAGAGTGCACACTCCACCTGAAAATAACCTATGCTCTGCTGAAGTCATTCATGGCCAGGCTTAAATTATTTTTATTCTTTGTCAGTGGTAAAATGATACTTAATATTTTATCTCTTTTGTTCACAACAAGGTTTTTCCCCTTGTTTTGGAAAACAAATGTCTTGCCCTAGGGAGTACAGCATCAAACAGCTCCTGCAGCAAGTAATATTTTCTGCAGCTGTTGTGAGCAGGGTTCATCTGTAGTTTGACTCAGAAGCGACTTGTGCATCACTGAGGTCAGAGATCATACGAGTGGAGAGAATGTCACACAGGAAAGCACCAACAAGGACAAAGGAAAAAATATGGGAACGGTTCCCAAGAGCTGGGAATGAACTGATGGTAACTAAAGGGCAGTTACACTCCTGAAGTAAAGCTTCTTCTAAATCAAAGTGGCACAGTACAGTTTATTGTTACAGACTCACAGCACAAGCAAAAAGAGCAACACAATAAATAAAACTAAAATTCCATACCCTGTCTGCTTGCTCTCCAAATTGAAGCATCTCAAATATTACAGCAATATTTCCTGTATTTCATTACAGAGTCTGCATTTGCCACTTACACACTTTAGCAGGGAGGATTTGAGTGAGTGTAGTGAGTCACTGGGACAGAACAGGGTGCATCCAAAACCTCAGCACAGACACATCAAAGCATCGCTAATCAAAAAGTGGAAGCAAACACTGGAAGAGATACCTGAGCCTATTAAAAACCGAGGAGTCTTACACACCTATGCCACGGGTGAAAGAGGGATGCTGGGAAAAATAAAAAACATGGAAATATTATCACCTTTTATAGAGTTTTAGGGAAGCAAACAGACAGATCAAAGCAAAGCTGATTTATGAGCAAATCCCACCTATACTTTCAAGTGCTTTCCAAAATTACCACTGTATACTGGGGCTTTAAAAACAATGGATGAAAAAGTAGAGGTGCAAGGGATTTCATTCTGCACCTAAAATAATCTCTGTGTGGAGCATATTAATGTTCCTTTGAGGGGCTCTATAAAAGCCCCTACATAAGAGAGATAAGGAAATACACTGAAATGGGCCAAACTAATCCACAGAGCTAAAAGCCACCAACAAAATGTTCAAATACCTGCTCTGCAAGACCTTCTGGGCTCCACCGTAAAACCTGGGTCCTTTATAATCAGACACAAATAATAATGAGGAGAGGGCACCTTGTCCTTTTGCAATGTCTCTGTAATTCCCCGGTTTGTAAGGAGCAGCTCCTGCTCTGCTCACACAAACAAGATGCAAGATCATGTGTCCCAAGAGATGGAAGAGGAAAAAATCCACAGGAAGAACAAGCACATCCACTCTTATGTCCAGAACTGTCATAATTAATGACAGGGAAAAACCCTGAAGGGACAAAACCCCCTGTGCTGCAGGGGTGAGGTCAGCCTCTGAGTATTATAGATCTGAGGAGACCATGCAGGGAATCACATTATTCCATATCTCCCTCCTGCATGGCTCTTACACTTTCCCCCAAAAAGAGACAGTAATGAATATTGTCAGAGACAAGATACTGGAATAGATGGAGCTCAGGTCTCACTCGATTCCTGTGCCTATATTGTTATTAGAAGACAAGCTGTCACAGGCATCTAAATGATGATGGAGCCCCTAAAAATTAAAGGGCAGGAAAAAAGGAATGATGCAGCAGGCATTTCAGCCAGCATCTGCTCCTCTTCCCCTTCTGTTCCAGGCACAGCTGTAAAACTTTGCAGAGCTTCACAATTCTTTAGGCTAGAGCTCCAGAAAAAAGGGAAAAAAAGGGGTTGTGTACAGTGCACTTCACTTTTTATAACTATTTTCCGTAGAAGTTCAAGAGAAAGCTCTGCAAACATAACTAATGCTGTCTCCCAAGTGCCTTGTTCATCTCAGCTACCTTCCAGTAGAGACCACCTGGCCCACCATGTGGAAATGGGGAAAGAAACTACAGAGACAACTCCCCTGGCTGGTAACAGAAGATATTTATTACACATGTCCACAGTCTTGAAGGAATTGGTGTGTTTGTGCATAATTTAGTAGGTAGTTGCAGGAGTTCATTGTTAGAAGCTGAACATCTCCTTTAATGGTCATGGATACAGTCTGAGTTTTCAATCTGCTCCCCTGTTTCTGAAGGGGAAAACAATGTAAATAGCTATAGGGAAACCAGGATATAAATAACAGGGCACAGGGTGGGATTTGGAGTTTGTACCCCCTGCGAGTTCCCACCTTCTACCCCCAGTCCCTGCCTGTCCCACTCCTCCCTCAGGCAGATGAGGTGGATGCGCTGCCTGCCCTGGCCACTGCTGCAGCTCCAGCACAACCCAGGCTTCCCAGAGACACAACTGCATCCAGTGCCCCCCACACAAATCCCAAAAAACCCCTCCTCTGTCTCTTCACCACTGACAGGATTGGATGGAGTCAAGCTGCATGGGGACTTGAGCAACCTGGTCTGGAGTGTTGGGATGAGGTGATCTTTTAAGATCCCCTTCTGTCATTTCCATGGCAAAAGAAACCCAGTTGAAAACCACGAGGTGAATACGACAGTGAATATCTGACACTGTGAAGGAGTCCAGGCAGCATCTCCACTTCCTGTGTCTCCTGTGCTCCCCTCCCAAAATCCCAAGTCTGAAAAGCCACCATGTGATCCTATGATAATGAAGGATGTGGCTGGGAAGTGTCAGAAGTTGAGGGGCAGGAGTGAGAGGAATTAATCCACTGAGGGATGCTGGAGGGAGGAACACTTTGGTTCATCAGGGAAATGTTTCCAGTACTGGTTTCCTAAAAACCCAAGTTTAACAACACCTCAGCCCCTTGCAGGAAGTGCTCATTAACTCACTGTCACTGTTTGGTAAATCCTCCAATTGCTACCTTTAAAAACCTGCAGGAAACTTCAAAGACAGTGAGGCTGAAGAGCAAATATTCACTGGTGTCTTAAAATGAAATCTAAGGTAGGGCAATGAGCAGAGGAACAGTTGGTGAACAGTTGGTGAATGGATATTTTTATGCAAGGAATGCCTGAAGGAAAGAGAAGGAAAAAAACTGTGTAGGAAGAAGGAGCAATTAATATGCTCCCTTTTTTCCCCCCTTACACTTATTTTGATTTAAAAGCCTATTCTTTCAGTATCACAGATTAAGGTCGCTCTACAATTTACCATGGAAAAGAAAGTGGTCATAGGGGTGGAATTGAGAAATGAAAGTGTGCCTACAACAGAGTTTTTAATTATTCGAAAATTATCACAAAGATATTCTGAATTAATTTTCACATTTTGCATTTGTACATTTCAAATGAGAACAAGCATAGATGTCACTCAGTTCACTGGGAAATGGCACTCATCCTTAAGACCAGTTCCCTCGTTAATGTCATTCTTGATTGGGAAGGCCACCAACTGTAACAACGTCTTGCTAAAAACATTAAACACTTCAATGTGAGCTGCTCTCACCAAAAAGCCCTGACTGCCCCAGGAATTTATGCAACGGCAAGCCTTTGATACCAAAAAGATACTTAAATAAATACAGAATCAGAATACTATAGAAAATACTCTGGATCCAGATTCTCTCTTGCTAATTCCAGGGAACAGGCTGTTAGGTGTGCATTTCTTTTGGCTTCATGGGAGATGTGAGGCAGAAACTACATCCCAGTTGGATCCCCTACACTGTTGTTCTATGGCTAAAAACAAACTTAACTACAATTAGGCAATTGTTTGTTTCCTATTTTTTGCCTCTCAATGTAACACTGCATAGAGAATTCCAGTTATTTTTAGAGATAATCAGTAAAGCCTTAGTGCACAGAGGCCAAGGTGAGCACAGCAGTTTCTCACTGACAGGAGCCACCTTTGTAGCCAAAGTGAAAGTGGGGATGAGCTGGGATGGACCCTCCCAGCAGAATTTCTTGTGGGGGTGATGTGTTGGCTTCCAGCAGGGATGAGGAGAGAAATCTTCACAGCCCCAGTGTTTTTATCAACAAGGGTTCAATACAACCTCAAGGAATTTGTAGATGTGTGAGGGACATGAACAGTTTTGGGGTTAATTATCCAAAATCTGGCTTGATCAGTATCATGTGCACGAGGTGGCAGAGGGCAGATGCAGAGCTTAACAGTTTCTATCAAAAGCATGCTCCTACAACCAGCATACAGATTCTTAATTACTATTTTTTTTAAACTAACACTATTTTTAAGGGAAGCTCCACTTTTGAGAGATACATTTTCACATCTGTAACAGAGAAGAGCAGATGGGGAGAAGAAAGGAGAACAGAATAGTCAAGAAAAGATCACAGAGGAAAAACTCTTCAAGAGTCTCTGCAAGAGCACAACAAATATTGGCATCAAATATTTATGGACAGTCATTCAATCAAGGTCCACAAGCTTCCTTTAAAGTATGCATTCCTTGTTTTATTCACTCCTTGAAAAAATTCACTTCATGAACAAGGTTTATCATGATTAGATCTTTGTGTAAAATATGTACACTGGATATGAGCAGGACGTTTTCATAATTGAGAAGAATCAGACGTTTGTGAAGGCAATGGGAATGTTGCTGTGGGTTTCAGAAATCCTGAGATTTTTCTCCCAGATGTCTTCTAGCTGATTTCAAAGCAAGAACAATCAATTCTACTGGCAACAGGAATAGCAAACCATTCATAATCTTTCACGGAACGAGACAGCTTTTGAAACAAAATCCATTTTCCAAGTTACATTGAATAATATGGTCACTTAAAACCAACTCCAGGCTGAGGAGAAATTCTATGTAGTGGCTACTTGCTCGGACAAAGTTCATGGAATACTGCAAAAAAACCGTGGAAGGCTCTTCCTGGAACTATTCTACACAGACACACACACATCAATACACTGATTTTTTTGGTTTGTCTTTTTCCCTGTTCAGACTTATGATTTAGGACATTACTCCCCAAGTCTGAACTTAAAATTCCAGTGAATTGCAGAGCAGTAATTCAGGGAACTCTCTGTGGCTTCTGCCTGAAGGCATGAGACAGAGAACCTCAATTCTCCCATCTTTTATAGACCCAAGCCCTCAGTCACCAAGTCCACACACACTCTCAACTCCATGAAACATTGCAGATGCATATCCATTATTTGAAATTTAATTTTTTGTGGTATAGTTTTTAAACTCACCTATGGATTGCAGCCCTACATGTATCACTGCACACAGGCAGTGATCACTGGGTGCACTTCCCCCCTACCCTGTCATTAAGAGCTCTATTGACAGCAAACAAGTTACAGATTTTTTTTTTTTAAACAACATATAATTTTGCTGTTGTTTGCGCGTTTTCTCCAAGACATATTGGATACCATTTGCTTTTCATTACAAAAAACGTGCTGACAACAAAATCACATATTCCTGACACACAAAAGAGAGAAGACATAGCCACCATTTTTTGGGCCAGGGGAGCTGTTCCATGGGAAACTCGATGCATCATTCCCTAGGGATGCAAAGCTCACCCAACGTGCAGCACGTGCATCTATCACTACACAATAGATGGGTTTGAGGCTTCCAAAACTCCTGTCCTTTTTATTCATATTGCAGCATATTGATATATTATTTTCAATTATCTGAAGATAATTAGATCTGGATATCCAAGGGTAGCCAGATGCAAACACGTCGGAAGATTTATGCAGTTGGCTGCCACATTTATAAGTGTGTTTATACCCGTAAAGGCTGTGAGACAGCACTGCAGTGGAGCTACATTAGCCAGGTTAATTCATCACACAAACACCCAGCAGCAGCAGCAGCATCACATCTAACTGAGTGCCAGAGCTAATTCTTGATTCTTCACATTCAAGGTACACCTAAAGCAAAGATCTGCACATAGATCTAAATCCAAGATGGGTGTAAGTGCCTTTGGGAAAGCCAGTGCTCCTACTAAAGGGTGTAGATCTTCAGCTGAGGTGAGATTTACAGATCAAGGGGTAATTTTACATCAGCTGGGCTCCCTCTCACTGGAATTCAGTTTGTACACTCACAGTCAATGCCCATGTACTGCTCTGCTTGAACAGATCAATGGCTCCCAGCTGGATTGGGAGCTGCTGCTGGTGGTTTATCAGGGAAAGGAGGGAAGCTGAGGAAACAAGTCCATGTTTCTGTATCTGGCAAATGGTATCTGAGAGGATATATATCCTTATAAACTTCCTTATATCCTTATAAACTTCCCAGTAGATGCTGAAAGGCAGCCCCAGAACATGCCTCGGGAGCCTATGACTTTACATCCATTTCTTGGTGAATCTTTGAACTCCACATCCTATACATCTGCTTCATAATCCTGTCTTTACACTGCTCCATGCAAAAAGAGCAAATCCCAATAACTCAGGACACGTCTCTCAGTCCAAACCCTCATTGGGATGCCCAGCACTGAAGAAATCAGACTGTTCTGTCCAGCCTCATCCTTCCATAGTTTCCAGGCAGGAAGATTTTTTAAAACCCATATAGAACTACAGGAATAAAATATGGTGAAGTTGGCCAAAAAGGTGGGACAGAAGAAATTCCCTAAGGAGCAGCAGGTCCCCCAGGCTGTGGCCTTCCCAGTTCTCCCACAGCTTTATGGAACCTGTTGCACACACCAGCATGCACAGCAGCTTTTCCCATTGCAGAGCAGATTGAGAGAGAGCAAGAGAGCAGAAGAAAAGTAGCAAGAGGACAAATTTCTTCCTTTGGCCATTTTTAATTGTAATTTCTTTAAAAAGCCCTCAAAAAGAGTAAGAGTGTTAAAGCTAAATGGAGTCACTGGAATTTATTGATGAAGAGAAAGCCAAATGAATCCAGCTTCTGTTTCATCCACGAGCTGTATTTCTTTATTATTACTAAAAAAGCCACGCTGCTCTCTCTGGAGCTGGGCTGCCCAAAAGGATATACTTGGGTCTAAAAGATTTTTTTTTTGTTTGTTTTTTTGTTTCCCCTCGTGTGCTCTCTCCCCCTCTCTCAGCTCCCTCTGCCAGCTGGTCGGTGGTTTTAGTGCAGCTGGCAGTGGTGCCAAGTGCGAGCCCTGGGCATTAACAGGGACAATAATCAGAGATCAGGGAAGCGTGGGCTGAACAGGGCAGTGACAGCGAGGGCTGGGCCCGCTGCTCCCCGCCCTGCAGGGTGCAAACAGGGCCGTGCAGCAGCCAAAAGCAGTGCTCAAGCAGCAGAGAGGTGTTAATGGCAGCGGTGAGCTGAGGGCTGTGCAGGCCGGGCAGTGTCAATCAGCCCGCACAAGGCCAAGCACTGGAGAAGGGGCTGTGTGTGACCGTGTCCAGCCCCCGGGGTCACCAGCACGGCCCTGCAGCTCCTGGAGACAGCACTGAGCCCCAAACCCACTGCCCAGTGTGGGGGGCCTGAGGGGGGAACCGCTCGTGGTGCTTTCTTTGCACAGCTCAGCCTTCTCTTCACCCCAAAGCCGTGCCATCAGCCCAGATTTTGCCCCCACAGGAGGTGCTGGAGCAGAAGGTTTGGGCAGCTCACACTTCTCCTTTCCACCTCTGCTCAGCACAACTGCAGCACTGGTGCTGGGATTGCAGTGCAGCTGAGTTTGCTGCATTCCTAGTGATTTCAACACCTACTTTCCCAAACAAAGGTATGGTTTATACTGTCACTAGACTCCAGGTGAACATTTACTGCAGCACAAACCACTCATCCTGACCAAATGGGTGAGCAGAAGAGCAGCATCCCTAATGAAGGAGCCAGGAACAGACTGGCTCATGTATTTAAAAGGTTGGCTGAGAACTCAGCCATCATTTGAGAGTCCCATTATTTTTTTTTCCTTTCTGCAAAATCCAAAGTCATTAAACTGATTTCCTTTTAATGTCTCTTGACTCTTGTGCTTTGCTGAAATGAGTATTTCCCTTCTGTGCATTCTGCATCCTCTCAAAACCAGCTGCACACCCAGAGCAGGTCTGAGGGTTCAGGGACTTAAAAAATCCCTGGGAATGTGGTTTTAACACAGCTGACCAGGGTAGGAATCACACAAACTACCAGCAGCTGGTTTGTAGAGCATAAGACAACACATGAGTACAGCTGCAATTTAACAGGATGATTTCCAAAATGGAGAGGCCAACAAACGAAACAGCACAAATAAAGTAACTTTTCATCGCTGAACTCGGGTAGCAGTTGGTGGCCAAGAAGCAGAAGCCTGAGACCTCCTCCAAGGCTCCCCACACAAAGCTGGTTAACTACAAAAAAAGCACAGTTATCAAAAAAATAAGATACACCAGAAAAAGGTTTATTCTGCAGGACACAGCAATCTCTTTCTGGCCTGGGATAAAATGCAGTTTTTATTCAGGTAAAGTTCTCATTAAAACCTGGGAGAGTACTGAGTAAGTAAAAATAAGACCCTCAGGGTCCAGCCAGCCTATCCTATCTTACTAATGAACTCTTAGATAGAGAGAACAACATTTTGCCCACAGAGCATCTTCCCTGCTCTACTCCATGATCTCCTGTGGGCTCCCAGAAAAGTCAAGACGGTTCATGATGCTTAAATCAAGGCATAAGTTGATTTATTGTAGTAGAACAACTCGTTGTGTGTATGTCTGCTTCAGGATTCTTTCTTGCTACAGTTATCTTTCTACATCTCTTCAGAGCACAGGAAACATATGACACAATCTGAATATTTATGGCACGCTGTGGAAAAGCAGAAGCCCCTCTTCTGTACCCATCTCATTACAGGAGTTTACAATTTTGGAAAGGCTTCCTGTCTGGGACCAACCTGAATGTGCTATTTCCACTCCACAATTAATCCAGATTAATACAGGGGTGTAAATCCCAGCGGATTTAAAATCTTCCAGCAGCCTTTTCCAAACCAGAGCCCATGTAAAAAAGTTCAGCTAGCCACTCTCCTTCATCTGAGGGGAAAGCTTGCCTTAGGCACAAACAAAGCTTCAAATTGATTTAATTTAAAATTTCAAACTTCTGTATGCTGCTCAGCTTCCGACTGCCATCTGCTTTTTCAGCTTGCCATGACAGAGAGCACATTTTTTAGTATGTTTGTTCAAGCAGGTCCATCAGTACAATATTAATTTTCAGAGTTTGGGAGTTCTGTACGCTTTTAAAAGTCACTAGTTATAAATCAATATAAAATACCAATAAAAATACCATGGCTCATTCAGCCAGATTTCAAAATCACATCTTCTTAGCCTGAAGTCCTCAGACTCTGTTATGTTCTCAAACTGTCCCTTCTATTTTTTTTGTGCTGCACCAAACACAAAGGTCCCTCATGACCTTCAATTGGGACCTTTTCTATCAGCCACATCACGAGTCTCCAACGAGCAGAACCCAAATGTATTTTGACCACACCAGGTGAAGACACCCCTACTCAGATATTCCAAGAGAAGAGCAGTGAAACAACCTTTCCAGCAGGAATTCAGTGTATCTCCAATCAGACCTATCTTGACATCCCATTCCAGCCATTCCTGGGCCTTTACCCCCACCCATTTTCTTTTATTGTAAAGCTTCCTTTGTAAAATTGATTTTGCAAAGAACAAAGGGTGTCACTTGGGACCTCTCCACTAAGTTAATCTACTTTTCCAAACTGCTTAACTGATGTGTTGCATTGTGCCAAGGCAAGAATGAGCAGAGCTCTTCTTCCACATGCAAATGCACGAAAATTAAGTTCTTCACTAGGCTTTGCACTTAAAATATGGATCTTTTGCATCCTTCCAGAACACCCTCCTTCCAACAAACACACTCCTAGAGACAGGCATATGTTACAAACATTCCGACGAAATGAACTTTGGAGGAAACTGCAGCTTGTGCCTGTCCCTGCTGAGAAGCCAGAATTGTGCCAAGTCATGGCTAAAACTGGAAATCTCCATTAATGGATGGGATGTGAGGCAGCCCAGCTGTGGGTGGCTGTGAATTACTCGTGGGTGCACCCCTGAATTCACCCCAGGCCATGCCCAGCCCTCCCCTCTGCCAAAACCACAGCAGTGCCTTGGACACTGGATTAAAGTCCCAGTTTGCTTTGCACAAGGAGCTGTGCAGCAATTAATAACTCTTTCAGGTGAAAAATAAAACCCTGTCCATGGTGCTCACCTATCAGCCCAGTGCTCTTTACAGCTTCTTCAGCCTTACTGAAATTACAATTTCAACAGTTGTACCTTCCACCTAAACTCTCCTCACACCCTCCAGCAGCTGGACACCAATGGGGAATTCACTCCCTGATTCCCCTCTGACCCATCCTATTTCTCTTCAGCAGCGAACTAAAAACCCCTGCCCTGTTCTGACACTCACACAGAGCTTCAAGGTCTCCCTGAGAGGCAACACATAAATGTAAATTCTATAATTATTTGAAAGCAGAGTCTCTTCCAACCTGAGTGAGATCTGATAGCATCTCTGCCTTATAAATAATGTAATGTGCTGGCAGGGTTTGCCTCTCTGTACAAGGCACAGAAGGCCCAGCTGGAGCACAAATAAGAATACAAGGAAAACACAGTTGACAAAAAATGTACTGGGAGACCCAAAAAGATGTTCTCTGTAGATCTCAGCATAGATGGACATGAGGGCTTTCTTCTGATTTAGGGAAACATCTGTGATGGGTAAAAACAATGGCAATTTGGGAAAGATGAGAAAGCAGAGCTGAGCTGCACTGGAAATGTGAGCATTGCTAATACCCCAAATATTTCAGTCAAATCCCTTTTGTAGTTCTACCTTCAAAGTCACAGATCGTAAAATAATAAAATGTTGCTGTCAAGATCCTGAAAACAAACAATCAGTGGGGAAAAATAATAAAAAATTCAGAGATGCCTTCCCAACACCTCTCCACCAGAATTGGCTTTTTCAGTTGAGGGTTTGTAAAAGAACTCACAGAGCTCCCAGAAAGCCCCCTCACCTCTTGCTAACTGCCTGCATTTTCTGAGATAAAAGGCTGAGGGGAAGGATCTGGTTTACTGTAAATAAACCAGAAACTACTGGACCATCTGGAGCTTTTCTGTGCTTTCTGCTGGCTCGGCAATTTTAGGGAGACTTGTTTCCAAATAATGACACAGTCTGGGGGATTTAAACCATAATCTTTAAAACACATATTTAAAAGGTATTAGCTAATTATTTAGGCTGTAACTGCTGCAAAACCAGCAAATAAACCCAAGTTTTTTGAACTGGTGGTTTTGAGGTTAGTGAGTGTCTGAAGTGAGTTATAGGTAAGACCATTTGATTGACTTGTGTGCAGATGGACTGTAAATGAGAGGGGAAAAGGTGCCTGGTCTTTGTGAAGGGAAAAAAATCGATAGGGAACCAGGCAAGGAGAGTTCACCCTGGAGGGAACAGCCCCAAGGGCACAAGAGCAGCCAAATTTCACCCACCGTGGCAGGAACTGCTGTGCAGCTTATAAACCACTTACAACACATTTAAACTTTTCCATAGGCTGCCTGAATAGGAACACATTTTTCCCAGAGAAATTACGACTTATCACAAATTTAATGCTTATGTACTACAAAAATTTCTCACTTCCTTCTGTGCCTGCAGCTTTATTCACTTTGGTTATCTGCTGTGGGACTGTCAGCCATGCCTGCTCCTTTTTCACTAGCAGACCCATTTTTCCCCTGATATGTTTCCCAAACAACCATCTTAAAGACAATTTTTGAAAAAAAAAAAAGGATATAAAGATGAGTATTATAATTTTGGGGTCAGCACAGGGAGCCCAAATCAGCATCAAATCAATTATATCCAAGCACATTCCCACTCACTGTGGATCCTGTGTGAGGCACCACAAGTCAGTGGGTTTATCTCTGTTTTGCCTCATTCCTGTAAAAAACGTGGCTGATTCATTTTCCAAGTGTCCAGCACCCACATGTGAACCAGACAGCCATGAGCATGCCTGTAAGGGTGATGCTTTTGGGAGTGTTGGGGTTCAGGGGGGCCCCAAGTGAGGTAGGGTGAGAAATCCCAGATTTTTCCAGAAGATGTTCAGCTACTACACAGATTGACAGGGGATAAAATCCTGATAGGCAGCCATTTGTTACTATTAATGTTTAATTAAGAGCAGATGTTATTAGTTTTGTGTCAGAAAACCAACGTATCTTCTATGCATGGGTGGAAATTCTGAGTTTGGTGATAAATAAACAATTCATAAATGAATGCAGCAGAGAGTTTCTAACAGGGAATGCTGTCTGGGAACCATGCTGTTCCTAAGGCCTGAAGAAAACAACATGGGTCTGATTTCCCTTCCTTCTTCATCATCCTCTAATGTTCATGCTGGGAGAGATAGAAAGATGGATGCATCTGGTTTTGGCTTTTATACAAATCTCTAGCCAATTATATATTGAAAAATATAACTCTCCCCTTTTCTTTCCTAGAAAGCCATCAGATCAAATTCTGCAGCATTTACTGATCTCCAGACTGCCCATAAATAGAAAAAATTCTAGCCCAGATCTTCACTTCCTTTTATTTATTATTCCACTGTTTTTTTTAAATAATATTAACCTGCTCCATCTAAGTCCTTATTTTCAGCATTCCATTTCTTTTGGTCAAACAGACACTGGAATGGACTTTGCATTTAAGCCATGTACTTCAGAAAGAAGATATCACACAGCCAGCAAACCCATCATGTGTCCATTGTATTTTGGAACAGGGTTAGAACTGGGAAAAGCTCTTGTGAGAGGGATGAAAATATTCCTGACTGCATGCATATAAAGGACTTTCAAAAAGCCAATAAATACAGTGATATTGTGGCCCCCTACAACAAAATGACATGGCTGGAAAATGATCTCAAGAAACAATTTTCATGCCAGTGTAAGTCTTATTGATGATGAAGAGTTCACTGTTAAAGGCAGCGCAGGGAAGGGAATGCACTGGCATTACATTTCAGTAACCAGGGACCCTCTGGAACTGGAACTTCAAAATAGGATTTCTTAAAAGCTTTTTCTTTCCTAAATTCTCTTTGCAGAAGCCTGCTTATTCTTTCATAATCACTTCAAAGCAATCCCCAGCCTTGCAATAAAGTAAATTCAAAGCAATTAGAGAGTAGATCTACACAGCAAGACCAAACAGTGCTTATAGAGGGTTTCTGTAAAGTGGTTCTGCATACATTTTCCTTGGAATGACATTATTTGTATAAAGAAATAGGGGGATATTTTATGAAGGGAAAGAAAACACTAAATAAATTTATGACAGCAAATAGAAACGCTGCATCTCTGGAGTGTGATATTATATTGCAGTTTGCAAGCACAACCAACACAGCATCGCCCTGCCACGCTCATGCATTTTAGTGAACAATAACAGAGAGGGGGGGAAAAAAAGAAAGAAAGGCGTCTCTGCAGCGTGCTACAATAAAAGCCACCATGTCCTACAATAACAAGCTACATATGTTCAGGAATAAACAGACCAAGTTTGCATTTTCCTGCCCCGGCTCCCAGCGGCCCTGCCTTGCTGCTTTGCCAATCGACGTTCTCACAAGGCAACCCTGTGAAATGTAAAAGTGCCTCTTGCCTTTCACTGGGAGGGGAGCTGAGCTGTGCTGAACCGAGGTGTGGGTATTTCATTGTGATGCAAATAAATGTAATAATTAAGAATATAATTTTGGAAGATGTCAGTGGCGTAATTACTCACATGGCTTCCAGCCAATTAAACAGTAGGTGAATTAGCCCATTTAAGTGGGTTTGGAATTTCAGTGCAAGGTGTTTTATGCTTTGTATTCTGTCAACATTTTGCTGAACTGTACGTTAATAATTCTGATTGCTCTCTAAATAACATCTGGGTAAATTTGGTCTGGAGAACAAGAACCACTGCTTGAAAGGTTGCACACACCTGCGATCCCAGTTGTGCAAACAGATTGACTCCAACAAAAGCTCCATTCAAGGAAGATGGAAGCCCTTGATTGCTTGTAAGCCCATTAAACACTCTGAATGGCCATGAAGATGAAACAAGGAAGCGCTTTAGGACTCTGAAGTTGGAAGTCTTGGAGGAGAAATGGCAATAAAAGAACAACACAAAGTGATTATTGCCAGTATAAAAAAGACAAGCGTATTACAGTAACTGAAAAGGAAAAAGGGGGGAAAAAAAGTGTCGTATCTCTTGCTTGGAGACTGCTGTGATTCAGCTAATCTCCTCTATTAGCAGATGATCACAATACACAATAGTCCTCAGTAAAATGTGGAAACAGAGGCACTCATGGGTTAGTGGAGAAGCACTTCACAGCTACCCTAAGGAAGCACAGAACAGACACATGAACATTCCAACTGGAGATTACAGTTCATGACAATAACAGCATACAAATGAACCCTCCTTCACAGAGATTAGCTGGAGAACTAAAAAACCGCTTTTTAAAATGGGCTGATGAGAGCCAAACTAATACAGCAGAGAACATCTATTAACCACAGAAAAGAGAGAGAGTGCAAGGTCCAGATGAGATGTTCTTTTTATGCCAGGAGCTGGTTCATTTCACTTTCCCATTGTCAATCCCTAAAACCAAGAGAGTTCTTGGGTGTGCTTAGCATCCCTCATTGAAATTCACTCATTGTTGCTCAGCTCTGATTGAGTCACTTCATCTGCTGACTTCATTTTTGAGAATTCCAGGAATAAGTACCAGGCCCTGGGTTGGGAAACCTCCCTGTGCGAGATCAGTGTCACTCCAGGCTGAAACAATGCAGTGGCAAGGAGGAGAAATACTGAATGGTTTTGTTTTAGGTGTACGGCAGGACTGGAATTCCAAGGATGCTTTCAGGGGAATTGCTGCATCAGAGCTGGATCACTTTGTCCATCTTATACAGCTTCAGACTCCTTCCAGGATTCCTGGCATTAGAGAAGATAAATCAGATGTGCAGCTACAACTCCTCTCAGTTCATGGGTAATATTCTGTGCAATCAGACATCCCTGTGTAGCTGAAGAGAAGGCAGAGGTTGGACTGTGCTGCCCAGTCCAGAACAGCCCTCAGGAGCTACACCTGGGAAATGCAAGTCTGGGATCTGGACTGCAGCCTTGGACTCCTCTACTCATGTATTAAACACTTTAATCAAACAAGTTATTCCATGCCTCCCATCCCTCATCCCTCCCATTTCAAATATCAGAATAAATCAGTGATTCATATTTCAAAAGCATTATGAGATCTTTGCATGTAGCGTGCTCCATAGCATTATTGTTATTTATAATTAACAGCAGGGTTGCTCCACTATTAATAACACTTAGCAGCAGTGCTTTTCATCTTCAAAACACTTTATGAGCTCTAATTAACTTCAGATTTCTGTTGTTCAGAACATCTTACTTGTTCTGCTTCCCTCAGTTCCCCATCTTACAGGAGCAACAGGGAAAACCTTGTGAGCTTCAGGCAACCTGATACTGAATATTTACCTTTAGAGGGTCACTTAATAATTCCCACAGGGAGAATTGGTTCCACCTTGACAAGTTTTCTCCAAGTTTTCTTTGTAAGACACTGGAGTAGACCCACACCACCCTTTTTAATGGGAAGACTTTTAATGGGAATGTGCAGACAGAGAGGGGCAAAAACAGCTTTTGCATTATTTTCTCCCCTGCCTGAGCCCTGCTCCTCTCTCCTTGCTGTGATGTGGAATTACCAGAGCCTACTGAGGGTGCTTGGGAACCCCCAAAACAGCTCAGTGCTTGGTGCTATGAGAACAGAGTTGAAAAATGCATTTTCTTCCATCTCCACTTTATCTCACCCAGAATTTCATTCCAGCAGCAACATCTCAGGGCAGCTGGTCCCATTTTTTTTCTTCATTAGCCATTTCTCAGGTATACAAAATGTGGCACACAGCCCATTTTTAGTGAAGGATTTCCTACTCAGTAATATATTTTTTGTCTTGGAACCTGCAAGACAAGGCAGCACAGGACACCCCTTGATCCTTCAGGATGAGTTGGTCAGCAGGGAGCAGCAGGACCCTGCTTTAGCTCCTCTCCTGCCAGGTGGATCAGAGAATCCCACCCAATTTACCTGCTTTGGGTGTAATCAACATTTATCAGGGACATGTTGGCTCCCAGTGTCCTCAGAGCAAAGGATGCTCTCAACATTGGAAGAGAAACTGAGAAAAAAGGGGGGGAGGAGAGGGGAAATGAAACTATAGGAATGCAGTGGGGGAAAAAATAACAAGAGTGAACCAACAATATCAAAGAAATGTGGATCCTTACTAAATCATTCCTTTGGTTCATACAAAGAAGGCTCATCCAAATCCATGTAGGATTTGGACCAGTTGTTTATTGAAGGGATGCAGATTTGTTTTAATTTACTTGCCTAATCAGGCAGAATCAAACACAGATCAATACAAACCCTATTTATTTGGTTTAACTTTTAAAACTGCCACTTCCCTACAAGTTCCTTTTGCATCCCTCCCATCCTTCCTTTGCATGTGCTCTACCAAGGGTGCAGGAAAAGCAATGGACAACCACCAGCTGCAATGAGAATTTCCCTTACAGATGTCCCTGTGCCCTCTGGAGTGGACACTGTGCACGCTGCCTTTCCTGCACATTTTCACCACAAAATGGGGATTGGCATCACCACGTTTGCATATATTTGTAAAGAAATGCATTAGCTCACCATGAGGTATGGCTTCAGTTCATGGAATTTTATCTCACCCATCATACTAAAAGCACAGTTATTTATTCTAGGGCTTCCAATCTTTTAATGAAAAATCTATAATAGCAAAAACCCCCAATCAGTGAAACCATCCACACTTTTACATGATCATAAGAGGGCACTTCAAGGGGTACACTAATTATGCCTTCTAGGCATATATTTGGCCCTGGAGGTAACAATAACATAAATTCTTCATTGTGCTCTAATTTAACATCCAAAGATTAGCATATTCCATCCCTTTTATAAATTACAGAGTTCCCAGCACACTCTGCATTTAAAATCCAGAAGTGGAATGTACATATTGTTGATTTGAAACAAGAAAAGGCTGTTTGCAAACTGCCAGGGTTCTCTTACCCAGAACACTGGATTAATGTCCAGTGGGATGGATGTCCATTGTGGGCCCTTCCAACCCTTCCCATTCTGTGATTCTGTGAAACAAATCACGTAACCAGCTGCTGGAGTAACAGCCAAACACCCAGACTAGTGCACCATATAATTCAATTGATTGCCCTGAGAAACAATAATATAGTTATAATACTTCTACTGGCTTGATCCCCAGGGGAGCATATTTACTCCAGTCTCCCTAACTGGTTGATAACATATTTAAATGCCAGTCAGTCACTAATCCGTTGCTGCTCCATCCTCTGAGAGCTGCTTTATTGAACACTGTAATTGCCTGGATGTTGTTTTTCATTTCTGTAGCTGTTGCTGTTAATTAAATATTTCATAGAAAGCTCTCTGTGACATTTCTTACTGCATTCTTGAATATCTGATAAGATATACAGGCTGAATATTTGTACCTGCTGCTCTCTGCTGATACTCTTGTCCTAGATTCAAACCCCCAAAACACTAAAGAAATGACACACTTTTAGTGAAATTAGGACTCACACTGTTAAAGGGCTGAGGGGAGCAGAATGGAATAGAGGCATATGCTGTATCTGTTGGATCACAGATGTGAGCTCAAGCAGGATGTACATCTGGACTGCAGGATTTACCTCCCTTCTCCCTGGAAATGTGGTGGATGTGGGCACTGCATCAGTGGCAGGATTGATTTCCTGGAGTCAGACCTTAGCAGCAAATGTCAGACTGAGCATTCTTGAAACAAAAAAAATCCTGGAGGAAGGTAAGGCTCAGAATTAGCTGACTTCATGTGTGCCATGGTACAAAAGAAAACCAGCACGAAGAGTTATTCTGGCAGCTCCTGGGGATGGAGGTGGGGTCCCCTATTAACTGAGGGGGCAGATCCAGAAATGCCCGGTGGCACAGGAGGACCAACAATTTAAGGCCGAGTTTGGGATCTCAGAACATCCAGAAATTCTCTAACACTCGAGTACAATGCTGTTGTTTTCACACTGTCCCCCAATGGCTACTGCCTCCCAAATTAACGAGACTGTTAATGAAATGAAACCACTGCTAATGCTCTGCATTAACTTGTCCAAAGGGGTCTGACAGGCAAGTCTGGAGGAGTAACAAAGTGTAGGGGGTTTGCTTGGCAAGGGTTTGGAAGTGGGGACTACACAGGTGGCTTCTCTGAGAAGCTGCCAGAGGCTTCCCTCATGTCCAAGAGAGGCAATTCCAGCAGGCTCCAGGATGGACCCACCTCTGGCCATGGATGAGTCCATCAGTGATGGTGGCAGTGCATCTGGGATGATTTGGTAAAGGAGAGGGAATTGCAAGAGCAATTACAGCTGAGGAGTGAGATAGAAACAGTCCTGCAGAGCCCAGGCCAGTGGGGAGGGAGGGGCAGGAGATTCTCCTGCAGCCCACGGGGAAGATCATGGAAAGGAAAGATGTGACCCTGCAGCCCATGGTGCTCCATGGTGGAACTGAAATCCACCTGCAGCCCGTGGGGAACCCCACACCAGAGCAGGGGGATGCCCAAAGGAGGCTGTGACCCCATGGGGCAGGAGGAGGAGAGGAGCCCACCTGGAACAGGTTTGCTGGCAGGATTTGGGACCCTGAGGGGACCCGCATTGGAGCAGCCAGATCCTGAAGGACTGCAGCCTCTGGAAGGACCCATGCTGGAGCCACTTGGGAAGAACTGCAGTCCCAGGGAAGGACCCACACTGGAGAAGTTCATAGAGGATTGTGTCCCATGGGAGGGACCCCATATTGGAGCAGGGAAGAGTGTGAGGAGTCTTCCACTCAAGGAGGAAGGAGATACTTCCATGGCAGGCATTTACACAGTGTCTATCCACAGGAAGGGTGGGTGTGCACACACGTACACCTGCTGATCCTAAATATCTGTATTAGTTAAGCATTTAACTAACACCATTTGAAACTGCAGTTCAGATGTTCTAAATGTTTAAATAATCAGGATGAAATCCCAGCACTACTAAAGTGTTTGACAAAGCCTCTATTAAGTTCAGGGGAATGCAACTTTTTATTGGCTTTTCCATTCTTAATTTGTTTGATGCCACCGGTATGATTAGTGAGCCATCACATTTAGAAACTAAGATGCTGCATGGAAAATCTAAGGAACAGTCCCTTGGAAGCTCTTTATTAGCAGCTCCTGGATGTCCTCTTAGCAAATGGAAAACATTGGTACATGCCAGAAGTCCCAGAACACTGGGACATCCCCATGCATGCTGGGACGCCAACAGCTCCACACAGACAATGTAGAAGACATTGTGTTGTAGAAAACTCACGTAAGGAATAAAGCTGTCTCTGGGACATTATTTTGGAAAGGTCTGTATGTAAGTCCTTCACCAGCCCATCTGCTAAAACCTTATTCTGTACGTTGACTTTCAGCATGGTATGTAGAACTACTGTTCCAGGGCTTTCCCATGGTCTGGCTGCACTGATATTCCTGCAGATGATTAATTCCCCAAGAAGCCTCCTGGATGCCAACTCCACATCAACTCTCTTTAACGTGGTCTGGTCCAAAATAATTCCCCTTTCAAAACGAAACCATACAACCCTCTTCATCCCACTGCCCTGGACCATGAGATTTTAGAAGCTGGTGGCTCACTCCTCATGGAAAACAGGCAAGAACTGCAGCAGACAGAAGCCAGGAAGGGTCCTGGCACTGGGACACTGAGCTTTTTCCCTGAAAACTGAAACCAAGCTGAATTTGAATTTGAATTTGGATTCCACTGGAGGTTAAAAACTTGCAGAAGCCACACCTGCTCAGCTGACAAGAGGTCACTTGACCATTACAGTGAGCTCAAGCTATGGAACTGAAGTTCTTTGAACATTTTGGAAATTCTCAGCTGTCTCTTGCCCTACATTTGTCAACTTCCCATCAGCAAGGGCACCAGGAAAACAGGTGATGCTTCCCACCACGCTTCTACCCATAGCACAATGTTTCATTCTAGGTTCTCTCAGAATGGCATTTTATCTCCTTGCCTTAGTTATCATTATGAAACCTAATATGAAAAAAATGGGGCTTTCTTTTGTCCCAACTTTGCAAGCTCTTCAGCTTCCAGTTATTTATTATTTTAATTTATGCACTACTCTGTACCTGTACTCTGCTCTAACTTACACCACATGCTCTCTGCTGTGCAATTCTACAGTGTTAACTGGAGATACCTGCAATTGAAATAACCCACAGGAAATAAAGCTGCACTGCATGGCCTGGAGAGCTCTTTTTTCAGCTGCCCTAAGTAGGCAGTACCCACTCCCTGGGAGAGACCACAGGACCAAAATTCAGTTTGGTACTGCATCTTCGAGTTTTCTTTCATTTGTAAGGAAAATTCCACTCCTGAAAATCTGTAGGGGAACTCCCCATGAGAAACAGCTTGTTTCCCTAAGAGGATCCACGGGGACAACAGATCAGAGCAACAATTGGAGACCTGGCTTCCTTCCGTGTGTGGGAAACGAGCAGAGGAAGGGAATGTGGCTGGGAAGCACTTCCTGTGCTTCGTTTGAGCCTTGCCTCAGATCAGGAGTGCCTTGAGGAGGGAGTGAGATTTTAGATCAAGAGAGGGTGACAGGAAAGGGAAGGCAGTGCCCATGCTGCTGCTTCCACCCTGGCACACAGCACCCCTGCAGCTCCCCGGGGAGACGAGCAACGCACGACTGCATCCACTACGGCCTGGCTTTGGTGTATTTATCACTCTGCAGGTTCACATCAGCTCCTGCTGGCAGCCCCTTATTTCTGCCTAGTTAAGGAAGGATTCAGTGGAGCATTCTTTCAAAAAAGAACGCTCTCCTTCCCTGCACTGCAGGTGACCATGCCCTGGTGTCTGCCAGCGCTGCACGAGATGACTTGGAGGCTTTTCAACAGTCAGGAATCCTCCTGGAGAGACCCTTTTGAGTTTCCCTGCCCGAGTTTAACCTGCCATGTTCCTAATGTGATTAAAACTCTCAGTTCCCTGCCAGAGTGACAGCATGAGACAAGTGGGACTTGGCAATGGAGCAGGAGGATGCAGGGTGGCAAAATCAGGGAGCGTACAACCAAAGTATCAGGGTCCTTTGCATCCAAAGGAGCAGCATTTCCATTTCCCAGTGACCACTGCAGAGCATTCTGACAGCTCCAAAATGCCAGATAACAACAGATTTGTTACAGACCTCTGGGCCAAGAATTAAGTGGAGATATGTTCTGTTCTTTCTATTTAAAAAGTGATCACACAGACAAGCAAGCAGAAAATTCAGTGGAAAGAACACACATACTCATGTATCAAGGAAGAAGGTATTTACAAGCTCAGAGGAGCAATATGCAAAGATTCTTAAACTACAGATTTCTTTCTGTAAAATTAAAAAAAAAAACAATGAAGACGAAGAATTTAACCATATTTTGAGGCTGGCAAGTATTCTTAAGCCTTATGAAAGCTTTCTGGGTTGGATCTGGAAGCTTAAATGATATGGTGATTTTAAAGCCAGATTATTTCAAGCAGTCTTCCTCCCCACCTCCAAAATCTGAAATGCAACTAGAGATTGACCAGAATATTTCCAAATTTGTATTAAACATATGAATCTGTTTCAACACACCAAACAGCTCGTGATCTAAACCAGTAAAGATTCTTAGATTAATATTTCAAATTTTTAAACATGAAATTAATTTCCAAGGTCCCTTTGAGTAAATACTAAAAATCTTTCCTGTTGCATTTTTGTTTTGGTAAGAAATGAGAATATGTTTCCCTTAGGATTAAATAAAAATTATTTCAAAATAAGTAACAGAATAATCGAACAATTGATTGAGGTATTGAACCTGGATGAACAAATTCGTCACCAGCCTGGTTAAAAGTGGTTTTTTTCTCAATTCTTCCAACAGCTGGAATACTTCAGGAAGGGGACAGAGGGTCTCCCTCCCCTGTCCCAACCTGGCACCTGAACACAGGTGTCCAGAAGCCACTGAGTGGCACGTGTTTGTGCATTAACCTCAGGGGCTGAGTGGCCAGTTTTCTACAAATACTCAAATCTGGTAATTATCATCATAACGACTCAGTATTGTCCTTGATTTGTGTTTTAATCTCTGTAATTAAAGTGTCTAGCTGCCACAGCAACAGACGCTATAGAAGCATGTCTGCTGTGTAATCACAATATTAATTAAAACCACAAAGTGGCTGCACAATAAGGAAAGCACGAGATGGGATAGGAGACCACAGAGGCTTTTCAAAAATCATTCTGAGAACCTTTCACTCCAGTGTGTCTCAGCCAAGGAGCAGATGCTGTCCTCCGAGGCCATCCCAGAGTTTGGAGGGGCTCATTCCAGCTCCCCGTGGATGTGTTTGCATCCCAAATAATCGGCAGACTGGCCCCTTGTGGACACTTTCAGCAAAGGAAGGAAAACCCAAACAATACCTGAAATTAGTAAATCCTCTCACCCTGAGAGAGGGAGCCCTTTCAGAGATTAAGGCATTTCTGTTGCCCGTGGTAAATATTGTCTGCCAGCAGGCACCTCCTCTAGGACACAGCACCTTCCTCAAAGATCCTGCAAAACTGGAATTATTCCCAAAGCAAAACCAGAGCATATTCCCCTAACTCCTTGATGCCTTTCTCACTCCAGCTCTCTAGCACACAGCAGCATTCCCTATTCCTTTCAGGATCTCCAGCACCCTGCGGGATGGGCTCTCTCTGTCCTCCCACAACTGTCAAAATAAAGGAACATTCCCTTGCCCAACCCAAGTGATGGGGTGCCTGGGTGTGCACCTCAGGGTGTGTGCACACAAACTGGGCTGTAATCCCAAGGGTGTCTCTTCCCCTACTCTTTTTTGGGCATGAAATAACCCAAACATACTAAAAGAGAAATCAAGGCTGAGACCCCCTCAAAAGAAACGCTGGGAATACTGTGGGAGCAGGGAAGCAGGTGAGTACAGGGGGAAGGTTCAATAAAGCCCCTTTTATTTTCTAATCAGCAGCAGCTACAGGGGAGAAACCAGCTGTGAACTTGTCAGATGTGCTGATGATACACAACGATGGGGGACAGCCAATACAGGGCCAAGCAGCAAGGGAACTTCAAAGGGAAACCATTCTCACCGTGTAATTGGAGTGAAACACGGCAGAGAAAAGGGAAAAGGGAAGGATGCCTGCTGGGGAGACCTGGGGCTGTGGGGAGGGGGATGTTTAGTTTTGTTTCAAGTAGTAAAAGGGAAGGTATCAAGTCTCAGCATATTAATTCCTGGCTCGATCAGATCTGGTGTTCAAGGCCGTCTCTGACCCAGTGGTTTGTCCAACTACAGCAAAATTTACTGCAAAGATTCAGCCTGAACATGTGTAACCTATATAATGGTCATCTCCTTGACAGGAGCTGTGGTTTGTAACACAGCTGGATGCTCGTGTTGATTTTTGTTTTCCACAATCCTCAGAAATAGAGGTAAATGATGCTGAAGCTTTGTACAGCTTGGAAAGAGCTGGGCAAATACAAAGGAAATGTGGGAGTGACAACAGCTTTTATCAAACTTACTGAGCCTGTTTATCATGAAAATAAAGCTGACAGTGCCCAGAGGTGGACAGTTCCATTTCAGTTAAATACCTACACCCCCAGGAGAAAGGGAGCTGGCAGGGTCACTGCGGTCTGTCCTCTAAGGCTGCAAAAGCACAGGCAAAACTTGAACCAGGGCCCAGGCGAGTTGATCTTGAGATGGATCCGAAGCAGCTCATGGAGATCTGTCAGAGCTTGAGAATGAGAAATGAGCTGCTGCTGCTGGGACAGATCAGCTGGCAGGAGAGGAGCTTGCACTTGTTGCTTGCCAGAAGCAGTGTTATCCCTTTTGAATCCAATCATCTCAGGAGGAATTCCAGCAAAAAAGTTGATCCCATGAGGAACTCAAAGTGCCCTATACACGTTCTATTCATTTTCAAACCCTCTTTCCATGGCATAGCAGTAGTGGAACTCAAGGCACCACCTGATTGCTCTTCTGCAAGGGGTTCTGAGGAGGTAACTCAGTATTTTCTCTTGGCTCCTTTTTTGCCAGAGCCCCCTGGGTTTTAGCACTGCTGTTTCTTCTGGTTGACCCCAAACCACAGTCCCAGATCATCAGCGCTGCAAGTCTTCAATCTGGTGCATCAATCCCTTGGAAATCCTCACTTTGCAAACCATGTTTCTGCTAGTGCTGAGCACCTCTAGGTTTTGGGAAAGAGGCCTACTGTTACTTCAGCTTTTAATTAACAAAATGGCAATGGTGGTGGCTGGCACCTCATCTGACAAGTGTAGGAAGGTTCAGTGTCAGCCCTGCCCCTCCCCATGGATGAGCAATACTCTGTAGCTCAGTGGAGTGTGAGGAGCTGAGCAGTAGGAGGGCTGGCACGCATCCTGATCAAGACAAACTCCACAAATAGTATTTGCTCACAAGGAGGAACCAAAATAGATCCTCAACTGGATCCAGACTTGCCTACAACAGGGCAATCAAAACCAAAGTAGGTTTTAAATGAAATCTCCAGCTCATATTTTTCCCCTCCACACACAAATACATTTATACCATACAGGTGTACAAAAAGCAACACCACTCACTCTCCTTTCCCTTCCCTCTCCTTTGACCTTTCCTCTGGCTTCTCTTCTCAGCAACCTTTTTCCAGCCAAGGAGCATGTAAGCAGCACACAGCACTTGCTAAAAGTGGTTTTACTTTGTCAGCAGATAAAAAATATCTTTTTCTGGTGGTTGTTTGGAGTAGGTTGTTACCCTTTGAGTGACCTGGTTTCCCCACAGAAAGCAGATGACCTAACAGATCAACAGGGAGAGGAGACAAGGAGGTCTCTTGTCATCAGCTAAACAGAAAAGATGGAGAGTCCTAAAGGGAAACTGGATTTGACACTGTGAACAAGACAGGTGTAGTCCAGAAAAAAACAGCATGACATCTGCAACCTGGAAGGGCAGTAGCCCTTTGGTCCTCAGAGAAAAGACTTTGGGGAAAGAGAACCATAATTATGGTCACTGTCATCTCCTAGAAGCCAGAAAAAACACCAAGACTGCACTCAGCACATCAGGGATGCATCTGTCAAGCTGCATCATCTCCAGTCGTGTTTTCCATCTGGATTCAGGCTGGTGATACCCAGGGAAGCTGCCTGGGAGACACAGACCGTGCCCAAAGCTTTCAGCCCTGCCCAGCAGCGCGTCCTGCTCGCGGCTCAGGCAGGGGCTCTGTCCCTCTGCCAGGACAGGTGACAGCAGGGACAGGATTGTCCCAGTGCACTGCTCAAAGCTGGGGTACAGGCTCAAGAAGGACAAGCTGCTCCCTGAAAGTAGCTCCACTGCAGCAGGAGAACACGAGATTTATTGGCATGAAGCAGATCCGGATTTAGTCTGGAGCAGAAATTAAAGATGTGACTGTGACTGAGCGTAGGCTGCTGTTGCTGCTCTCTGTCATTCAAGTTTCACAGGCAGATTCTTCAACTACTCATCCAGAGTTTACTACCCCTTCCACACATTTGTTTCTGGAAGCACAGGCCTGAGTGTCCAGGGCAGGTTTCAGTGTCCATTTTGCACTGACAATTTAATCACCTTGCACTGATTTGTCATCAGTGATCACTGACTGCTGCTAACGATGCTCTCATTGATTGCTTTGAATGGAACAATTGACAGTGACTGAAGGTCAGGCTGACACGGCCAAGATGAAACATCAGTAGAACTATACAGGGTTTTTTTTTTTCCATACATGTACTATGAATTATTTTGAAGGTGATTCATATGAGCTTACAGTGGAGTCTAAGAGCATAACTGTCTTTCATTACTATGCAAATTATGCAAAAAAAATCATCTAAGATCAAGTCCTATTGTTGATATACTGCTTTATCTTCTTTCTCCTCTGACAATTCACATCTGCAGCCTACAGAAGTCAGATTATTATCTATACCATTATTAACTTCATTTACTTTTCAAGGTGGTAGTTGTGGCTTTTTCTTAGAGCAGCTATTTTGACACACAATACTTAGAAACTGTGGAATTCAAAGCCAAAAGACAACAATTACTTCAACTGTCTTCACACACTTCCAAGGCAGTGTTTAAACTTTCCAAGTCTGATGGATAACTAATATAATTACACTAAACTTGGAAAGAAAGCAGATGGCATAAACCAAGCAAATGAGATATGTACCAGAAATAGTTATCAGCTGAAAGAATAATGCAGCAGGGTGGTTTTTTTAAAGATGCTTTCTGAAATACATTCACTATCATATATTATTTTCTACTTTAGAGCTCTCAACTGAGCATGTTCAGCACGTACAGAACTACCCAAGAAGAAATCTTGCATTTTACAGCACTCCTCACAACTACAGTAATGATTATTTTCTTTAGGAAACATACATTTTAAGAATCAATATTTCAGATTACTTACCCAGCAGCAAATCACAGCGTGCCCTTTGCATAAGTCACTTGTGAAAATAAAGTTGTCACAACTGTCCATTAGCACAGACAATGCTCCACGTTAATCTTTCCTGGGGTAACATCCTCTGACCACGTGCAGCTGCAGAATTCACACAATGTGATTTACTAAAGACCACACTCAAAAAAGGCTCTGAGGAGCAGATCAAAATCAAAAGGAGGTGTAAAACCAAAATCCCCTTTATCCAAAATATGTCCCCCCCTCTTCCCAGCAAAGACAGGAGCTAGAATCTAAGTCAAATGAAATTTAAATCTCATATATGTTCAGAAAAAATGCATTTTGAGAGCGAAGCTGAGATTTTGTCATAAGGGAATTCTTCACAGAAGGACTTATTCTGACATGTTAAAACAAGCAATTCCAGAGACTCACTTCCAACCCAGAGCTCCCTGCTCTCATCCCTTCAGCGCTGCTGCACAAAGAGGATCGTGGGACTGAGGAACTGCTGACCCTGGATGAGCACCGAGTGAGCAGAGAAACGCCTGAAGGGACAATCCCATCTGTGAGAGCAAAGAGTGAGCCACAGCCACAGCCAGGAACAAAGGTCTCTGAGCAGAGTCCCCAGCTCCACCTCAGCACAGCCTGGGCACAGCAGGTGACACCGGCTGGAGCAGCTCCATCGGCCATGGCCAGCACAACAAAAACACAATAAACTCTGACAGATACTCCCCAAACAGCAAAGTCCTCAATTCTTCAGATAATCTGTTCATTGTAAGCAGCTGTGGGAGATCCCCAGCTCTGCTGGTTGGATTCTACTGCCCCACTCCATGAAAACCCTTAAATATTATTGCACCAGGAACCTGCTTCTGGTGAAACCCAGCACAACATTTGTGCCTTCTGCTCATCTTCAGAACACATTAGATATTTGAAGGAACAGACACATCCAAATGCTACATGATCTTGCCCTTGCTGGAATGACACTTGTTTGTTTATTAATAGTTATTAGTAGTATCTTAACTGTTGGGTGTTATTTAAAAGTTTGTTTCCTATCAAGTGTCCTAAGTTTTATTTCACTCAAGTGTGACCTGCTGAAGCAAAAAAAAACTTATTTCAATGAAGAGCTTTGCCATGGTAAGGACCCCTGGTTTCAGTGCTGAATTATTTAAAGCTGAGAAACTGCAGTTCAGGCATGTTTTACAGAGCTTTGGAAAGCAGAAGAGAGGTAGAAAACACACTTTGCCCAAAACACTGCTCTTAAAGATCTGTACTAACCCCAAAAGCCACCAGTACAAGGGAACCATCGTGCCATCAGCCAAGGAAGGCAACCTTTTCCACTAAAATATCACCCAGCACCCACAAATTTTCTTGTTAACAGCTTTTCCCTGTGATATTTTGATGTGCTCATGCATGGCTGTCGATTGTCTCAGCCCTGCTGGGATTGCTGGAGGGGGAGCTACTGACATCTGATACCAAGGACAATTTCTGGAGCAAGGAAGATTGGTTTTTCCCCCCCCCCCCCCGCCCCCCGCGAGGAACTACATTACTTCCAGGAACAAGTTGGGTTTGCAGGCTGAAAAAGCAGCCAATTCTGCTGATTTGGGACAGCACATGAGGGTAACTTGCATGTTCTCTCAGCTCCCCAGGGTTTCTTCCCTGCTCAGGAACAAGCACACACGTGATTTGCCCTTGCTCAGTGACTCCTCTGGCTCCAGGAGACTGCTGTAATATTATTTATGCTTCTTAGTCATCAAAGCTTTTTTTAATCCAGCTTAGGTGTGACATCTTGGGGCCAGGTGAGTAGTGGGGTGGGAAAAAACCAACCATGGATGCTCTCTGCAGCAGGGCTCACCTTCTGCAATTCAGGCCTGACCGGAGTGTGCAGTGGGATGGAATGAGCTCCTTCAGGATCTCCAAGATCAGGGCTGGGTAAATCCCAAATGTGAATGTGACCACTCTGAACAGGCCTGGCTGCCTCCCTGCACACTGAGCACAGCCACATCTTCATCTGAACTCTGCTCACGTCATCTCCACCCAGATTTAGCTTTAATTTGCTTTTTTTGCCACAGGTAGAAAGTTGCCTCTCGCATACATTTGCTGAGTAAGTCACAGACATTAAAAAAAGGGTCCTGATTTCAATTCTGTCCATTATGCAAATGCAATTAGGGTATGTTATCTTAATTTGGTTTAAAACCTTTAAAACACCTTGAGCAACCAGCCTAATTATACTTTCTTAGTCATGTCTTGAGTTCCAAACACCCTTTCACTCTTTGCTTTAGTGTAAAAGAGAAAAAGACTAACAAACAAGCAGAAAACCTTCTCATAAATATTTCTCAGATAAACAGTAATAATCTTTTACGCTTATTTTGCCTATTTATTCCAAGGAAATGCTCTACAATTTGTGAAGCCAAGATCACTTTACCTACCTCTGGGATGGAATGTCACAACAGTTTAATCACACAGCAACACCACTCAACATTTGAGGATCAGGCACCAAGAACAATACTAACTCTAATTGAAATTACTGGGGGAATTAAGGCATGCAGAATATAATTACTCATACTGGATTTTGGCCAGTGCAAACTGGAGCACGAGCCAGGACACAAAGTCCAGCCACCTCTTTCCTACCAGAAGAGCCATGAACACAAGTGGCAAGATCCCAGAGTGTAGCATCCTATAAAATATGGCCTTTCCAGAGAGAAAATAGCCACTGAACCAGCTCCAATTTTAAAGTGGGGTCTAATACTCAATAAAAAAATAAGAAAAATCTTGCATCATCTACTAACACAAACAACATTCCCAAAAAATACAAGCTAAGTAGTGATTTGGCAAACCACAGTGTGTTTAAGCACTGTGCACCAAGCATTACACCAAACTCTAGACAGAGCCTAATGAACCTCTTCAATCAAACTCAAGAACATCAACATTGCTCTTTGTTGTGGGAATCAATCTGTCCCAGAGAGCTCCGATGCCTCTCCAGCCTTGCAGAGAGAGGTGCAATAGGGAAAGCAGAGCAAAACCCCCCTTTTAAAATGATGCCATTTTTATGGACTCAGAGGCTCCCAGAAATACGTGGCACTTGTTCAGAAGCAGAGCCAGTTTCTCTTCTCTCTCCTTGACTGGACAGGTTCCACCACCTCTGTCACGAGTCCCCATTGTGTGTACAGGAACGTTCCCCAAACAGCTCCTTTCCCAAAGTGTTTTTTGATGGATCCCAGCACTCCCTTGCTAAAACAGCCCTTTATTTCAGGGCAGATTCCCCATGGGTGTGTGTGGAGAAGCTCCTGCAGCTGCACAGTTGGGACCCAGAGGAAAGTCCCACCTTTGGCTCTTCCAGCACAACTGATTGTAATCCCTGCACCAGCACTCACTGTGGCTTTAAGTGACCAGCTCTGAAGTGGGAGTGTGATTTTATCACAGAGATTATGTTTGTCTACTTTTGTAGATGTCCTTGGGATCTAAATCTAAAACGAGTGCTAAGCATTATTGTTATTAAAGCAACAAAACACGTCCTAGGAGCAGATACAAAGGAGGAATTCTCAAAGCACAGAAAAGCATTAAAATAAGGTCACATTCCTTAAAGTCCCATGGGATCTGAAATACAGATGCTGTGAGTAGCTAGCAACTAATTAGTTCCAAGCAACTAATACATGGTGCAGTGCTAATACACAGATCAACAAACATGGCCTCGTGTACACAGGGAGGGTTTGATTGTGTTTTTAAATATTTCATCTTGCAGGCCAATTATCATAAGGGAACTGATACGTAAAATTGCCAAATTCTCAATTATGCTCTCCTTTCTTCAACTCATTTCCGTTTTGACCATGAAACTCTGTGCCACCCTAAAACAATTCATCAGTTACAGTAAAATGAAATTCTAAAATGAATGTCAGATACTGACAGACACTGATAAGGTCTCCCTGATTCCACCTTCTTCCATGTGAAAATGAAATTCTACGATGGTGGGGGGATTTCATGCAAGAATAAAATCCCTGGCTGAATTGTTTGCTCTGAAGGATTATAAAAGTATATATGTATACAGTACTTTTTATAAAATAACAGAAGAGCAGGCAATTGCAGCAAATTTATCTGTATCTTCACAGGACCACAGTGGGGTTATGTGGTCCCACCTCCCTGCTCAAGCAGCATCATCCTCTAGAACACAGGACAGGATTGTGTGCAGACAGATCTGGAATATCTCCAGTGAGGGGAACTCCCCACCCTCTCTGGGCAACCCATTCCAGTGCTTGGTCTCAGAAAGAGAAGTTCTTCCACATGTTCAGGTGGAACTTTCTGGGCATCAGTTTCTGCCCATTGATTGCCTCTTGTCCTTTTGCTCAGCTCCACAGAGCAGAGCCTGGTCCATCCTCTTGGCACCCTCCCTTCAGACACTGACAGACACTGATAAGGTCTCCTCCCTGACTCCACCTTCCTCCATGTGAAAATATAGCCTGGATGTAGGTGGGAGAAAGCCCAGCAGAGCCTGGGAAGTGTTGCAGAACCTTGGCTGATGATCCCCAAGACCCTTGGGCTCAGGGATGCCCCGACCCAGCTCCTGCCATGAGCTGACCTGGGCACCACAGCAGCCCCTCCCAGAAGGATTCCCTGGGTTGGCTTCCATTTGCAAGGAAAGCTCTGCCATTCACACAAGACACCTTTAGAACCTGCAGAGAGCAGCCACACGAAAATCTTGCTGTTTCAGAAGAGGTGAAACACAACGGTGAGGGCAGAACCATCGAGGTTATTCCTGAGGCCCTGCTGGTGGCAAAGGGCAGCCAGGCTGCTCCTCCCCAGCCAGCACTGACAGCTCTTCCTTTCCCCCCTAAGCCCTCTCATTCCCTCTGCCCCTCCTCTGTGCCCACCCTTCTCACACATCCTCTTTACCCACCACTCTGCAATGCCTGAGACAATTTCCACTGCCTTGTGTCCTTCCCCAGTGGCCTTGTTATCTTCTTCCCATCCTCCTCCTCCAGCCTTGCTGTGTTCAGCTGGCCTTCCACTGGGAATCTGCTCTTTGCACCCAGAAAAGGTGGATAACATTTACAAAAGGATATAAATAACTCCTGTGCTAAAGCTTTATTGATTTTCAATGGGATTTTGGAACCTTGTGGTTCTGTCTCCTTTTAAAAAAAATTTTTTTTTTTTTTTTTGGGTCTCCTCTTCTTTTAATCCCTACATCACCAGTTTTTAATGTTACTTGTTTAGTTGAAGAATAACAACCCTATACATACACTTATGCTGACACAGAGGATTTCTAGAGAGCTTTTCTCCAGAGATTTTTTTTTTATAGAGGGTAAGATACAGGCTGTGAGTATAAATCTCATATAGGCCAAGTTATGGCTCTGATCTGCAGTGGAAGCTGCCATAACACAGAGGGTGAAAGGAACCTGACCAATAAAGGACCAGTACATTATTATAAAATCTGCATTTACAGGAAATCTCATTACTGAAGCACTACAGCCTGTCACTGGATATGGGAGAAAATTGGGGGTTTTCCTTCCAAAACTGTGCAAAAATACAACTTCATCAGAGTTGGAAACAGATATATTATCTACTGTTAACTGTTAAATATTTATGGGAAAAATGGCTAAATTCTTTGCTGAAAACTGTATGTGCCAATCATGATTTTCTGGTTTTGTATTATTCTACACCAAAAAAGATTAATTCCCTCAATAAAACTACTGACAAGAGAGTCAAGTGTGTCTCTTTAAAAACACACAAAAAAAATCTTCTAACACAGGCAGAGCTCCTGCTTTCTCCTCCCTTAAATTTCCTCAGAGCTCTCACCAATCTTCAGCCTTGAAAAAGAGAGTCACTCTCTCAACATTTAGAAACCTTGCCTGGTTTTTCTTTATCCTTACTCTGCTCTTCCCCTTCCCTTCCCCGAGGAACTCTGACCACCACAGGTGTCCAAGGCAAAGCCCCACACTGCACTTAGAGAGGAGAAGAGGTGAGTTCTGTACAGCTCCACCTAAAATTGAAACCTGCCCCTGCATTTCCCAGCCCTCAGCTCCTGCAGCACTGATAACACAGCAGCTGATCTGAGTGGAAAGAACACAAGAAAGAGAGAGAGAAAAAAATCTTTTTGCAATTTAGAAAATTACAGGATTTTTTCTCTTTTTACTCACGGGTGTTTTTAAGAGAACTGGAATTGTTCAAGCATAATGGGAAGTGACCTTTTTCAGGTGTATAATTTTCTGGAAACCCCTTAAAACAATGGGCTTTTCTCTTCTTCACAAAAGGTACTTATCCCATAATTGGCATGCAGGCATGGAATCAGTGTGTGCCAGCAGTAGAAGTTTTCTCAAATAAATTCAGTGTGTCAGGTGCAACCACGAATCTGTGGGATGATTATTATTTATCTGTTTAGTGCTGACAGAGCCTGGGCCCAGTATCTGCATAGAAACAGCCTTAAAAATGAAAAATTCTCATTTAGAGAGGGGCCAAAACTGGCAATCAAAATTTGCAACATTCCCTCCTCCTAGGACTGCCTTAGACATTTATTCTCTTCTTTAAATATGCAACTCTGTGCTTCAGTTTCTGATTTATTTATAATAAGAATCTGGTAATATTTAACACACATGTAAGAGCAGAGAAGTTTGGGCTGTAATGCATCATTGTGACCTTCAGCTGCAAGGAACTATAGAAAAACAAGAAATTAACATTCTTTGCTGTACTCTCCTGCTTTCTGCTCCTGTTTAGTCTGTGCTCATGTGCCTTACAGAGAATTAAAGTTTATTCATACAAAAGAGCCCATAACGGAGAAAATCAAAGCTTTACTTAATAAAACTTACTTTGATGTCACTACATTTTCCTTCCATTAACCTTTCAGCTGCCATGGATGTTCTGCCTATATGCATTCATTTGTCCAACAAAGTGGAAAATTGCTGGCAGGAGAACACCAAAAAAGAAACCATCAGATGAGATAAAAAGAGAAGATTTATGAAAACCTGCTTCATAGCTCCATGCACTAGAGCACTATAAACTGAAAACTTTGCAAATTAGAGTGTTAAGTTATGGCCTTTAACTTCCACATCAGCAAAAGCCATCATACCTGTAGAGTTAAAATTCTTGGGAAGAAAAGTTGGCAGAACATGGCCAGGATCAGAGTGTCCACATGAGGCACAGCACACCTCAAACAGAGCTGACACAGAGCTGGCTTTTGGTGCTGATGCCTGTTATGGTGGGAAAAACAAAAACCACAGAGACACAAATCGATGACGAGACCGTAACGCTCATCTTGGGATTTAGAGCAGGATCCAGCTCTGCCCAGTGGTATTTGCTTTGCTCTCCAGGTGCTGCCCAACCTCATTCCCAGCTGCTGGAGTGCTGTGCCCCGTGGGACATCTCAGCTCCACCTCGCTCGATGGAATTCCAGTGCCAGCCCCGTGCCCAGCCCCGCAGCCAGGGAGCCACAACCCGATACACTCATTTACCAACACAACCCAACAAATCCAAGTTCTGCCTGCACCCTCAGTGCTCTGCCTCAGTGAATCAGGGTGATGCAATTGCAAACGTTGGCTGCAGCTCTGTTTTCTCCTAGGGGAGATGCAGCGCCCGTCGGCACGCTTGGCTTTTCAGGCTTGTTGGCTGCCCTGCTCAGCGGGCTGCCCTTTAACATGCTCCATCTGGCAGATTGGTGCTGACACCCTTCCCCCTCCGTGCTGGTAGCCTTGTGATGGCAGGCTTTGGGATGCCCTGCCTCCCCCTCGCTTGCCTGGAGCCAGCAGAAGAGCAGCCTGCTACTCCCTATTAATTTTCCAGTAGGGGAAAACATCTTGGGGCTCCCTTCTGAGCGCATTCGGCTGCTCAGGAGCTGCTCCCGCCTCACACGAAAATTAACTGTGCCTCTGTAAGGCTTTTCTCAAACAAGCTTCAGCACTGGTTTTTCTCTGGCTGCCTGGGGTCTGCTCACATCCCAGTCTACCTGCCCAATTCTTTGCGGGCACTGCAGAGGAGACAGTCTATGATGGGTGGGGACAGGGAGGTGCAATTAACCCATTTCATCTGCTGTGTCTGCATCCCTACCAGTCCATCCTTCTGCTTGGAATTTCTTCTCCTTTCCAACTGTTCTCTAGATTAAAAATAGGTTTACTTGCTAAATAAGCCACATCCATCTCCCGTTTTTCCTTCTTAGTGTCTCTCCAGGGTTTTCATGTTGGAGCTCACTGGCTCCATGTGCTTGTTTCCCATTTAGCAGGCAGTGCTGCATCATTCACCATTTCAACATTCCATGATTCTTCTGTAACAGAGAATTATTTTCCCTCCCATTTGAGTGCTGAGACACCAAATCAAACCAGGTTTTAGTGAACAAAAGCACAGTGAAGGACTGAATGAGGAGTGCACACATTGCAACCCAAACCTACCTGATCAAGTCTTGTACTAACCAGAACCACCTGAAAAAAGTGCAGGTGAGTGTGCAAAGACATCAAAACAGGCAATAAAAAGTCAACACAAATCTCTGGGACATGAAGTGAAGGGCAACAACCACAGTGTGAGTTTCAGGCTCCTCATCTGGCAATTTCTCAAAATTACACGGGGGGAATAATTGGAGGTTTGCTTCAATTCTTTCTTCAACGATAATAAAAAGCTTTGGGAAACAGTCAAGAGCTGTGAGAGAGTAGAAATAGAAGATAGTGTAAGGCCAGTGTTCATCTTAGAGTGAATGAAAGTGCAGCAGCCCAAAAAATCCCTCTGTTCACTATAAGCAAGTCATCATTGGTAATTTATAAGGGCAACATGTTTGCCACGGAAAGCAGGGAAGATTTGACGAACTGGCTGTTGGATATTTGGGTTCAGCTGTTTCTGATATGAACTGCCCTAGTGGTAACTAATGAAATAAAAATAAAGCCTTTGCCTTCAGCCTGACAGAGCCAGCCCTGACCTTAATTTGCCACAGAGATCTTTGATGAGTATGAAAGTGTTTCCCTCCAGTATCTTAGAAGGACAGCACGCTGCCTAATGAGCTGGAGGTCTCAAACCCACAGGCACCACGGTAATTACAAAGGGGTATTTAATTATCTAACCCTGGCATCTAAAGGATTAACAAACCTTGATAATGAAAGGAAAGCAGAGAGGAAAGAAGAAATCATTGTCTAATCCACAAAATGCTGGGAAAGTCACTATAGAGACAGATTTCAATAGATTCATATCTGGTATTTTTAAAAGCTTACTGTGTACTAAAATGCCAGATGTTCACACATTATGGTTGTTATTACTGTTAACAGCATTAATTGGGAGAGAGAGGAAGTTAATCCAATTTAATTCAGAAAACTAAGTAGAGAAATACGAGAAAACAAATGGAAGTCTGTAACAAAGACAGATACCAAACACTTTGGCAACCTGCACATTTCCTGCACTGCTGGCACAGTCACTCCAGAAGTGGCCAAACAAGAGAAAATGTCCCTCTCTAGGAACTATTCCATTTATGTTTGTTCACCAGACAGAACAGCAAAACAGATAAAATAAAACAATTCTTGATATTCAGGGCCCTGCCTGGCCCTTCTCTGGCAAGGAGAGAGCCCTGTGCATACCTCAGCCCTGCTTCACTGCTATTATTTATTTCCTTTGCAAAGAAACTTTTGCCTTCTCCATGGCAGAAAACCACTGGTTATTTGAATTTCAGCGCTCCGTCAAAAATAAAAGGCACCATTACATGTAGACCATGTCTCCTTGCAAATGTATGCAAATGCATGTGTATAACAAAGCAATTTACATCTGCCCAAAGCCTCAAAGTGAGTGTATTTGCTTTGATCAAAGCTTAAAATGGGATTTATCTGTAGGGCATAAAAACAATGTTTGCCTTAAAGAAAACAGCAGTGGCTTTAGATGGCTGCAATGAGGCTGTTCTGTTCATTGTGGCATTGCTGTTTGTAATGCTGCTAAGGTTGTGTGAGCATTTCCCTATAATCCTCTGCATCCAGAAGCTTACAGCTTGCCAGTGGAATGCCTCTCCAACTTACACTTAGCGTGTAAGACATTAATCTATCTGCTAGCCTTTTATTTCCTCAACCAAATTATTTTTAAAAAGCCCCAAATCTTCATATGTTGTATTTTATTATTAACATCCACTGTGATATTCGCAAGAAGCAAGCTGAATTAGCTCAAGATGTTTCAAACCAAGGCCAAAAAAAGAGCTGTTTTACCTGGAAAACATTTGTCTAAAAATAAAGGCTAGGAAATGTATAATGTACAAAGAAGGTGCCTGTGATGTATTATTTGGTTCACTAAACAGCTGCCCTCAAAAACAAATGAAAAGCAATAGTACAAATATTAGGTAGCCCATGGAATTTTTCCTTCAAATTCTGTCAGTAGAAAGAGATATAGTTAATGGCAAGTGCACATTTCAAAGGAATACAGAGCTTGGTGATGATTTGATACCTGGCATGGAGATTCCCAAAGAAATTTTCTCATCTCACACTAGGGAATCCTTCTGCAGTGTCCCAGTTATGGAAAAAATATGCAATATCCATCAATTCATCTGACTGACAGAAGTCAGGCACACCCCTCAGAAGAGGTGTCTCAGCTGATGGATACTTTGGAAAACATGGATTATTCTGCTTCAGGGAGTTCTGCAAGTCACCTGGGAGGAGAGTCCAGTTTTAAGGCAAAGTCATGCAAGTTAGGCCATTAAAGAACTTTTCAGGCTGTTTCTGAAAGCAAAGCAAAGGTGAAAGCTGTTACCTGAGCTTGCTGAGAACAGCTCTAAAACCAAGCGGGGAAAAAACCCTCACATTTAATAATTTTATGCTATCTATTATCCAGCTGCAGAGAGGAACAGAAGACTCTTAGGACAAGAGGCATTCACTGTTCCTTTTTGTCTTCAGCACTGGAAGCTGATTTCATCCACCAGAAAGAAGCATCACAACACAAGGATTGATGTCCCTCACTGGGATGGCACCCAGGCAAACCTCCTGCCTGCCAGCACTTAGAACCCAAGGGCAGAATTTTATCCCATAAATATGAATCTGTCCATTAGCATTTGCAGCATCATCTGCATTCTGCACGTTAAGGATGTCACTCTGAACAAGGAGTTTCAACTATTGCTTACTTAACTCCATGCAAGTGTTTCCCAGGCAGACAGGAGAAGACTGCTCCCAGGCAGGAAACTGCATATTCAAAAGTATCTCAACACACAATTAACTGCTGATTGATGAAAAAGCAGCAATGAACAGAAAGGATTTCTGCTTCAACTCTGAATGAAACCCCTACAAAGTGCACACAGTGTGTGTTCCATCACCAACAAGTGTCCTTGGCTTCACACCTGCCACACACTCATCACTGCATCAGAAAGCCAAAAGCTTCAGTTGCTTAATGAAAAACAGAGATAGTGTGTCCTTCCTCATTTACAACCACCACAATCACACTAGATCTTGAAATAACTCATAATAAGCAGAGATAAGTGTTGGGAGTTTCTTCTTTTGATGCTGCCTTGAAGCAGAGGCAAAGTGCACAGTAATGGGCTGCAACATTATCCCATTGCTTCCCACTCTGGCCCTCAAGTCACAGCTATAACCCAGCAAAGATGAGTCTGCTGATGGCTTTGACACTTCCATTTTCACTTTCTCAGTTTTGAAGCTTCTCATCATTAAATTAAGTGTACTCAGTAATTGTTGCAAAATGACTGCCAGCCACAGGGCCAGGGGAAAAGCACTCCAGTTTTGTGTGGAACTTATAAAGCCATTTAATTGGCATCTGATTAGGCCAAATGATTTTCTGTTGGATCAAAAACTACATCCCAGTATGGGAAATCAGAGCACCTTTCCTTCCAATCATATCTGGCCCATGTATCAGCTTGCTCAGGCTGCCATGGTTAGATTTCCTGCAAAATTTAACCAGTTTAACACAAATACACTGCCCAGTGACAGTTTCTTGAGGTTCAGTTTCCAAATGTCCAAATCCTTTGTTGTACTTAGGATCCAGATTTAATCATATGGCTAGAAAATGTATTTGTATTGCATTTATATTGCCCTAAATTGATGCATACAAGGAAAGATGTTAGCATCAAGATTTAGTACTTTTTAACCTTGAAGGTATGCCATATAATAGGTATTGATTTTATCTTTTTTTATTACACAGAAAAAATAATAAAATATGTCTGCTGGTGAACTGTTATATGACAGAATAAATGGTTAGCAGTGTATGTTATAAAATAGCACTGTGACACCACGTGTGTTTGCTTTAAAAGCTTATTATAAAAATCAATGATGATATACATCTTGGTTAGGCTCATTTTTTCTAATTAAAGAGACAGTGTCAAAAAAAGGTTTTCAGTGGTTCAATCTGTAATTCTTATTTTTCTCCATCATCTGTAATATTTTCTCTTACTGAGGAGGCCTTGAAAGTACTCTATAAAATTTTGCTCATTTTCACTCAAAAATAATTCTGCATGTGGCACCAGGGTTAATGTTGTTCTTTTATGTATGATCCTCATAACGTGTGATGCTTCAGATTAAATCATCTGCTTTTCCTAAGAAACCTCTAAGGAGGAAATTCTGATCGCCTTTAAGTCAAAGAAAAATTTCCATCCACCCCAGCAGAGCCAGATTTTACACCCTGAAGGTACAAAAGCTGCTTCTCTCTCCTCCAAGAATGCAAGGAGAAAGCAAGGGGAATAACTCAGTGGGAAGGAACATAAAAGAAAACTGGCAGGATCTCCTCTCCAAAGGGAACCCTCCCAGCAAAAGAGAAGAGAGAAATACCTTGGGAGAAATGCATTTCCACCTCCTCTGGAAGTGCATGGAGTCACAATACAGATTTATTTTTTTTTAACCTTCAGTTATTAAGGTCCTATCCAGGGCTTTAGAAGCAGCTCAGGCACTCAAACATGGTTCAGCTCAAACTCATAAATACCCCTGTGGTGCAGCTGTATCTGGGGCTCCTTGGTGTTCCCAGCATTTCTAGGATCCAGCTTTTCCAGACAGGGTTCATTTATATCCCTGTCAGTACTTTACACGCACATAACTTTTCTAAAAAGCCCTTCCTGTACCTTAAATATCCTTGAAACATTTTTGTTGGTAGTTGCCCCTTTTAAGCTGATTGGTCTTCCATCAAAATGAAATATATCAAAACTATTTTGTTATTCACCCAGAAAATTCCCTTTCAGACACAATCATCTTTCTTTCCTGAATTCCACCTGATTTGTTAACCTGTTTCTATTATTGAACTACCTGAGACAAATGCCATATTCCAGGGCAGAAAAAGGCTCTTTGCACAGAGGGAATATTACATCTCTGACTCCCAGACAGAGCATCACTGACATTCCTTGAATCTATTCTAAATTGCAGGCTTGGACATGCATAATGCTCTGTTCATTAGGATCTGATTATGACCCTCAGCTAACATGGGGATGCTGTTCAAATAAGGGGGTACACAGGAGCTACAGCCACAGCACCGGGTGGGAAGGTTCACACTGCTTCCTTTTCCTTTGAAATTTGTTGCTCTTCAAGCCACAAAATGCAAAGAAGAGAACCCTCTCTTCCATTTCTGCATCAAGGCAGAGCTGGTTTGTGGTCAGAGCCCTCACTGTCTCTGCAGTGCCTTTAGATTCCTCTCAGCTTCTGAGGAGGAAAGTGGTTCCAGATCAAGGGAACGAGAGAGAAAAGCCCAGTGCAGTTCTCAGTCACCTCAGACTGCCTTTGCCCTCCTGGGACCTCAGCATCAGGCAAGAAAGGCAGAGCTTAAAAAGCCTTTCTTTTTCATCCAGTTTGCACTCTCCTGTCTCCCCATATTCTACAGGCAGCAGCCTGACAACACAGATAACCAGAGTGACCTATGCAGCTCCCTCAGATGTATCTGGATCTTTGGAGAGATGCAAATGGGGAAAAAGAAAGTGTGTCCTCACTTGTCTTCAGACAGCTTTTATGAGAACTTGAACCACACACCACGTGGCATTTTGTGTTCCTACCAGTTAACTTCTCTCAGGTTACCATATGGGTTCCACTCAGGAAGTTTTCTTGTTAAATCATATTACACACACATATTAATACCCTTTTGAGAGTATAATAATGGCTTTATGAAGGTAGACATAATTTTAAAATATGAGGTCTGACTACCACAGTATTTTATCTTTTTTTGAACAGAAGTCTGTGGTGGGATACACAGAAACATCTTACAAAAAACATAAAGGTATTTGCTTTCAGACATACAAGAAATCTGTCTTTTTATCCTTGGCTGAGCTTCAACTACTTGATTTAACCTTTGCTACCACCACTATGTCAGCTCATATCCCATTTCCCATCTCCTAAATCTGAATGCTCTTCAAGACAAAATTCACAAGTGCCAAGGGTTTGGAGAGTCTTGGGAATGGGAAGTGCTGTTACCAGGACTCCAAGCCATGTTTCAGCACATGCTTTGTATGTTTTGAGAGCTCACTTCCTCCTCCCACCCTTAAATCTTTGTTGAGAAAAGATTGTGACTGGGAATGATGAAGTGTGTGAACAGAGGGGGTTGTAGTGTCCTTAAAAGAAGAAAAGAGAAAAAAATGGCACAGCATTCTTTGCAGTGGTTATCACCAACAGCCATCCTTTGTGCTCGAGCACTCACAGAAGCATAAAGTAACTGCAATACATCCCCTCTCTATTGATTCAGAAAAGAAAGGTAATTGATTCACCCTCAGGATTTCCTTTAAAAGACACTGGGTAAGAATTATCTCTCCTATATCATATCACAAAACACACTAAGCAAAGCTACTTGAGATTTGTATACTGTCATCCATCACTGGAATCCCCCAGCTCTTTTCAAGCATAATTGAGAGCAGACAACTGTATTTTTGGGGTCGTTGCAGGGTCTCTCTCCATCTTTCAGGGTAAAATCCTCCACTTGTAGTATTTGGGAAATGGTTGGCTGGTTTGAGTGAGGGAGGGTTTATTTTGCTGATTGAATTGAATTTGAGGCTTAAAAACATGCAGCAAACTGATCAAAGCAGACACTGAAGACTAAAAAACATCAGTCCCTTTGCCCCACTGCCCTCATCATGGTTTCTATTTGCATCTTTAATTTCAAGATATTAAAACTTGCCCAGGGACTCACATATATATCATATATATATGTGCTGTATATGCTGTATAGGTATGGAGCCCTAGGTCACACAAATATTGCCACTCAGCAAACAAAGATCTGATGCTGTCCTGACAATTGATACAAAGGGTTCAATTTTTCAACCTCCCAAATTCTCCTTTTCTATGGATTTGCATATTTTTAACACATCTTGGCATATGAGCCATAAATGTTTGGCCTTATTTCTGAAATGCTGCCATTTCTCCCCTGCTGTATATTACAAAACATCAACCCCATGTCAGGAGTGCCTCACTTCCAGCCACTGGCACTTGGAGCTACTTCTAAAACCCACCAGACATTTGGACACAAAACTCTCTGATAACATTTTAAAATTTGACCTGATGGAGTGAAACTTTATCTGATGGTCAAAGAATTGGATAAATGGACAGGTCATTTGGAAAAAAACTGTGGTTCTGGTCTATTTAGACAAAGAATATGGAGAAAACTGGGCTTCCAGTCTACAGCCTCCAAAAATTCTTTGTTAGAGATTTCACTGAATGGCAGTAGCATTAAGAAACAGCAAGAACCAGAGCCAGTAGCTCCAGATTTAAATGTCTTCCCACAGTAAAAATGTACATCTCCAACCTATTCTTGTGCAGGACAGCAACTGATAGCCAAGAAACTGCCTCCTGTGATTAACATGCTGCTTTTCTAGATGAGCCTCTTCGCTGCAGTATTTTTACTTTGAATTCCTGACAAGTTAAAAAAAGGAGAATGGGCTGAGTGCTCAGACTGGCAGATTGCCTGAAAGTACTTACAATCATTAACTGATCTCATGTTGTCTCCTGCTGCCACCTTCCCACAGGGGAGCAGATGTCCCACAACAAACAGTGCTGCTGGAGGGGGAATGTGAAAGTCAGGGGAGATGCAGAGGGCACTCACAGTCACCATTTCTCAGGGGACCAGAGCCTGACCAAGCATCACTTTTGGAAGATATGATGGTGCCCCATCCAGGGAGAGAGAGGAACTGTAAAGGTGTGCATGCCACAGTCCATTATATGTGGATGCACAAAGGGAAATACACTGACAAATCCATGTTCTCCAGGGTGCCAAGCAATAGGACAAGCAGCAAGGGGCAGAAATTGGTGCACAGGAAGCTCCACATAATGTGAGGAAAATCTTTGTGCAGTGATCAAGCACTGGAACAGGTTGTCCAGAGAGGGTGTGGAGTCTCCCTCATTGGAGATATTCCAGAGCAGTCTGGATGCAGTTCTGTGCTCTGGGATGACCCTGATGGAGCAGGGAGGTGGGACCAAGTGACCCCACTGTGGTCCCTCCCAGCCTGACCCATTCTGTGATGGCATCCCACACTTGCTTTCAGATGTAGCTCCAGCCAAGTCATGGGGGAGGAATATGTAAAGTACATCAGCTGCTTTCCCTTCTGCAAAATGTCTGAGAAGAATTCCTGAGTGTCCTGACTTTATCACAGCAGACACTGAATATGACCTGAAATCAGCCATTAAATACCTTCTGTGGATACTCCCCTAGTCTGTGAGAAGTTTCCAAGTGTTTGATTGTGTAAGATCCCAACGTGGATCTGTCCAGAAGCCATAAGTCACACAGTGCATCTGTTCCTTGACTGGAAAAGACAAGCTCAGAGTCAGGTTCCCAGGGTGAACAACCACAATTATCCATCCCAAATGTTCCTTCTGGGAATATTTTTCAATCCTCCTATCTCAGTGCTAACTGCAGCCAGAAAACCTACTGGCGAGTACATTTATAGATAATAAATGTAAAAGGAAAATAAACAACTAAAGCTGATTTACTGTCATATCTAAAAGAACATTTGTGCAAGCTTACAGAGTCCTGGGAACCAAACCAAGGCCAGGCAGAGTGGCTGCCTTTGGAAAACACACCTATGGCTGATTCCAGCTGCTAAGCAGGGACACAGGGACTTTAACCCCTTCCAGACACCAGCACAGGAATGATGCATAGCTGAAGAGCTTACCCAGCTCCAGGTTTGGATGTGTGTGAGAAACCAGTGAAAAAAACCTGATTATCCTAAATTTTTTCTCCTCAAAACACATACACAGCAAATTCCTCCTGTCCCTTTGGATCCTGCAAGAAAGTTGCAGAAAAATCCAATATTTTCTGTAGAGCACTGGAACTCCTGCAACCCCTCATTAAAGGCCACAGAGAAACCATACATTTTAATGCCTGCAATGTGCTGATGCATTCCTCTTTATTACCTGGGAATAATAAAGCTATTGTGTACATTACCTGCATGCAGGCCATCCCTGGTACACCTCTTGGTAGGTGGAGATAAAATATCCAGGGGAAAAATAAGACTTTTAAATCCACATGGAAATTGCTGGCTGGAGATTGCCAGCAATTTATATAATTCATCCTCCTGCCTTAGAGATGATGCATATCATTAATGAGCAACACCCAAAACTCCTCCTGATAGCTACAAAAGGCATGGGAACAGGCCCTAAATTTGCTAGTACAAATATAAATCTGTCTTTGGCTGAGCTCAACCATACATCAGCCAGTGCACAGCCTAAAGCTTGGCTCTCAGACAACACTTTCAGGCTAATCAAGGAGACAGGAGAGTCCAGGCACTAACAGTTCCTCACTGCAGAGAGCACCACAAGGCTTCATAACTCACCTGGATCCCTGCAGGTGAGAGTGGTGAGGGAGATGCTGGGCCTGTCCATCCCTACTGCAAACAACATTCCACTCAGATGAGCCAAAATTTCATCAAAATTTTTTAAAAAAAAGGTCCACCTGATTCTGGCTTTTTACTGTGTACAAGTGATAAAGGTGGATGAACACTCAGGGAGTTAGGAGCAGTGGAATTCCCTGCATGCACAGGATTCTCTCCCCCTGTACTCCAATTACCCTGTGGGGACAACACAGTTTTAAGGGCAACTTTGTACCTCTGAAGAAAGCCTAGTGACCAGGATAAACACACCCTGCCTGCCAAACCATCACATCTAAAAAAGAACAATTTGTCCACCTCATTATGAAAAAAATGAACAAAACATTGCATGATTTTTTTTTTTGGTTTGAAAACAAAATGCCTTTCTAAAATTGCTGTGCCATACTCATGTTTTTGCACAGCAATTTTTTAATCTTCCCTCAGTGAAACTTAAACTCCAATAGATAAAGTATTAATTGCTTATCCTAAGCACCTCAGAGGGCTTCGTGGTCCTGCCCTGTGCAAGGCACAAAGCTGTGTAAGTGCCCATCCCAAGTCCTTCCAAACATCACAGATCCCCGTGTTTCCAGCTGCAATGCAAAAAAGTGCACAGTCCACAGTAATTTTTAAGAGAATGCATTTTGAATTCCATAAATAATGCATAGCAAACATACACTTGGCTTGCTGCCTTCTGGGAGAGCTGTGTTTGATACACACACACATTAAGGCTGCAGGGTCTAAGCCTGTCCCCAAGGCAGCAGCCTGGGATGGATAATCAGCTCCATGGACAAAGATGAAATTCCCAACTACTTTTCTCCTAACATTAATGAGAATTATATAGAAAAGGTCTCACTCTAAACCAGCCTCCTGAAGATGATTGGTCCTCATAAAACTGGAGCAGACATGTGCCAGTGCACTGCAAGCAAAGCCAGGAGGAAGGCAAGACAAGAAAAACTTTAAAGAAGGAATTTTGCAGAAAAATGGCCAATCATTCCCAGGCACGGGTGAAACAGAGGAATCCCTGACTCTGAATTATTTCACCTCCCAATGGAGATGGTGAAGGAAAGCAGAATTTGAATGCTTTGGAAGATTTTCTACTGCCAAATGGAATGTAAAGTCAGTGACTTTGGAGTAATTTTGTCAGGTTTGAGATGCCATGGCCAGGAGCTCTCCAACTGTTCGACAAAACAGAGATTAGTTCTCAGAGCTTTTTACCTCTTTTTTTTCCCACTCTTTGCAATATTACACTGCCTGTTGGGACATCTGGTCCCACTGTGGGAAGGTGATGGAGTCTCCTCGCATGAGGTGAGGTGGATCAGGAAAGCTGCCAGCAACAAGGTCTGCTCTCCATCCTGGCTGTGTCAGGGAGGTGCAGGATGTGCAGTTCCACGTGTCCCCCCTTCCAGAATGTGTGAGGTATGAAAAATGGCTGTGTGCCACCTGCTGCTCTCTGTGCAATTCATCACTGGCTGAAAAAAACCAGGGCCCTGGTTACTCTCCAAAGGACACAAACGTGTGGCTGTTTAACTCCTCTGGACAAACAGGTCCCTTGGTTGAGAGTGGCGTTCCCATTTGGAGCCAGGTACAAATAAACACACAAAGTACACGGGTGATCTGTCACCCAGAAAGTCACACAGAGCTTAAATGACAACCATTCATCTTAAGGAGACAACACCTCTGCTCAGGGGCTTCAGTTCTGATTACCTGATTAATTCTCATTTAAACAAACAAAGGAGACCAGAGTCAGATCCAAAATTTCAGACCAATCCCCTCTGATTCTCAAGTGTGACATCTTGACCTCTCCATCATGAACTGGTGAAACGGCACTTCAGAACTGATCATGATTGTTTTGAGTCCAGAACATAGGAACCTTCACTGTGGATGGAAAATTTCCCACTCCAAGTCACATCCTCACCTAATCATACCCAAAGTTCATTATTTGGTCCCAGAGCTCTGGATTGCATCCAACCCTTAAATTACCACCAGTTCGATCACAAAAACAAATGCTGTCTATTTGGCTACTAATTAGTCAACAACAACGAACAGAAAAGAAAATAAAGGAAAACTTCTCTTCCCTGACAAGCTGTCATAAGGATGTGAAGAGCACGAATAACAAGCAGCTCCTCCAGAGCACGAGACAACACGACAGCTCGCTCCGAGCGTGATTCATCCCGTCTCGCAAAGGAGCAACCCATGAGGAGACAAGCATCACTCTGCCAACGACAAAAGAGGCATGGGAGAGTCCAAAAATCTTCACAGTCACAGCAGATCAGTTCATGGAGGGATGGTGAGAGAAGATGGAAAAAAAAAAAAAAGAAGTTTTCAGCAACAATTGCTGTCCAACACTGCAGCCGTCACCAGCAGGACGAGGGGATTAACAGACGGTGTTTAGAGCTGGGAAAGAATGCTGGGATTTCAGCAGTCCTTTTGTGAACAGTAACAGAAAGTGTAAAAGGAATTATATTCCCCACTAAATCCATGGTGGGTGAGTCGAGTTCATAAATTGCCTAAACGTCCTCAGTGCACTCTCCTGTGACACCTCCCCTCCACGCACAAAGGGCACAGTGCACGTTATGCTCATTAAAACCAGCTCCCTGAAGCAGAGGCTGGAAGAAGCCATCCTTCTGACACAGCTCTGCAGGAGAGCAGGAGGAGAAGGAACCCTGCTGGCATCTCTTCTCCTCTCCATTCTGAGGTACCATGTCCCATCACAGCACTGCATGTGGCACAGAGGAGGATGGAGCTGAGAAAAAGCACAAAAAATCCATGTGCACATGGCAGCAACCATGACCTTGGGCAGAGGAAGCCCAAACAGTCCAGATGTCCCAGGAAGCACAGATTGCAGTGTTTTGCTCATGTCAGTGGACCCAAAATGCCACAGCATCCCAGGTGCACTGGCTGCATCCCTCCCAGCTCCCCTGCATGAGAGTCTGACAAAACACAAAAGGATACACCAAAAAAACCAATTCCAGAGACGTGAATTCCAGGCACATTGCAAGGAGGTGTCTGGGGACTTGGCAGCAGAACAAGCCTGATTCAAGGTCCTGTGATAAAAGTGAAACGAGCTCACATCTCATCACTGTACACGCAGTTTATGAGCTGACATATTATTTTACATGGTACACTCACTCCATCCTGAATGAACACAGAGCAAATAAACCCTTGAAGGATTCCTGTGAACTGTACAAATACTGGAATCAGACATTAGCAAGACACCAGCCTTCAGAAATGCAGATTGGGACTCACACACATCTGCATGGACTAAAACCCACAGCATTTAAACGAAGCCACCAGGTACACAGCTGCCATGTAGGCACACACAGGCTGATGTGCTGCAGTATTTCCACAAAATTATTTCATTGGTTTGGGATCCAGCAGTTTGGGGATCAAACTCAGATTTTCCAGCTCCCCTGGCAAACTCCCAGGCTGTTTAACAGGAGGTGACTGAGGGCTGGAGGGAAGCCCCTGAAGTTTTCAGCCAAAATTGACTGTATTTGATATAATAGGAAGCAGTTTCATCTATTACCACACTGTAAAATACATTTAGTTTAAAAAGCTCAAATCCTTTTTTATCTTCTGTAAATGAAAGACAAAGGCCTTTGTTAATCCAGGTGTTAAAACACTCTATAGATGCCAATTAGGCAGCAGCAGGAAGAATACAGATGAAACAATCTATATCCCAGGTAATGATCTTCCACTGTGGTCAGGATGGAAAACAAACACCTTCTGGGGAGTCATCTGTTGACAGACATCCAGAAGTTATTGCTGACATTCAATTTGAGAAATATTCAAGGAATTTCCAATAGGAATCATCGAGCCCTGTTCCTTATCTGACCACCTTATGTCAATATTATTTTAATTTAGATGACATACTTTGTAGTAAACTCTACTCTGAAAACAAACCTGCTGCAACCCAGACCTGCTGCCTTTGGGAGAACAGCAGGAATGATTTCTTACCAAAACATCATTTTTATATGACATTTCATAAACAGCCAAATGCACAGCTAGAAAACTAGGACCTCTGAATTTCCATCATTTTGGAGAACTTCAGTAGAGACTAGTTTGAAGTTAATATAATATTGACTTTCCAGCACTGATGATTGAACTGTTGGGATACAGTAAATGATCCACTGGTAATATTTCACCTCTCTTCTGTACACTTAATTTTTAAAGATACCCACAGTGAAAGGATATGTGGTTGCAGAAGCAGGGACTGGGACTCATAAGGTTTTTGTAACATTGATTGCAGCCGTTAATCTTTGGGCCAAGCATTGAAACAGGAACTTTTTCCTGTTTGTATCAAAACTAAAGCCTGCATGTCATTATACCTTACAGCAGCCTAATTTCTTAACACAGAAATAGTATTCCCCATCTGACCTACAAAGATACCTTGAGCTAGATATATTTTATTTTTAAAAATCAAAACCTGGTTCACACCTGTCACTGATCTCAGGTGTGTGGGCCCAGCTGTGTTATTTATCTGTGCAGATCCTTATGTGCTTGGTGAATAATGAGTATTTTACATTCCTGTACTATCCTGAGGAGGCTTTTTCTTCTGAGATGCTCTTTCTGGCAAATTAATAATTCAGGGATGTTTTTGTGGTGGTTCTTTCACCTTTATTTATTGCCCTGACTGGAGAAGACAAAATTTCCCTTTGGAGAATGAAGACTAAGAACATTTCCTTTAGAACAGCTGCCTGAAAAAAAAAAAAAGGATTTTCAAGTTCCACTGTAAATTTTCCATCTTGAATTACCTTTAGCTCTGCTGGTAATCTGTCTGCACAATTCAGAGTTTATATTTTAAAAAGTAGTAATAGTAGAAAATGTCAGGATCATAGGTAAATAAGGTTTGACAAATAATCACACAAGTGCAGTAAAGACTTACTACTTCTTATTTCATATTTACTTTTATTTATGTGCTTTCCCAGCTTCAAAGAGGCAAGGAGCTGCTGCACAGTAGCTCTGGGAAAGTTCCAGGATACTGGCAGCAAAGGTACCTCCTTATGCCTCCCAAGCTCTGCTCAAGATCAGCACTGTCAATAAATTAAATTGGTTTAATAAAGTGAATTTTTACCCCAAAAGAAGTGGAAGAGTTTCTGTGAAGTCATTCAGGGAGACCACTGGAATTTAGGGTTCTATCCTGAAGTTACCTCAAATAACTTGTGGCAAGAGCCAGTATGAAACTTTAAGGAGCATGAAAAAAAGAAACATCATCACAGTACTAAAGAAACTCCACATGACATGAAGGTGGAAGTGCTGGAATGGGTGATTTGTAGAATTTTTATACCACTGTTTGTCACTACACCCTACTTAAAATATCCCACTCTGGCAATATTGCTGCTACCACAGCTCTGTTGAATTCTTAGTGTCAACAGTGACTCCAGATTTTTTTTAAAAATGTATAATAAAATATTTAAGTGTGCTATGTGAAGGTGCAAGGGACAGCAAACACCACCCTGAGCAACAGAACAGGTTTGTAAGGTTTGGTGCAGGGCCCTGCTAAGCTGCTGTGACCTGAAATGGCCCATGGGCTATAGAAAATGTGTCACTCCACTGGGCCACTTCTGTTTTTAGGCCTCTTCTGAGACTGCTGATGAGCAATTAATGACCTCTTTTTGGGAAGATTTGAGGAGAGGAGCAGCCTTGGATGTGGAGCAGGAGGGAGCCCAGCAGACGCTGCCTCCAGCTCCGAGCAGCCACAGGCCAGGGGCTGAGTCTGATCTGGACACACAGAACATAAATGTTCCTCTCACATGTGAACACCTTCCCCTAATGCTTGATCCCAGCTTTTCTTCTTCCCAAAGATGTTTTCCAGTGGGTCAGGGCTTGATACTGTGATAAATGATTCGTGATACATTGTAGTAATTAGAAGAATATTGTTGGTATATAATAATTAGAGCAAGTATATAGCAATTGCAATTAGAGGAGTACTGTTATAAAGTATATAGGAAACATGTATTAGTAGAGGTGATAAAATGAATGGGTTAACTTGCTACAAATGCTTTTAATAGGGTACAGGATGTAGGTAAACTGTGTTATAAGACAGAAAACAACCTTGAAAATAGACCAAATCAGGACTATTCCAAGCATGGAGTCCGATACAAACAACCTGGAGAATGGAACCCAGTTGGGACTACTCCCAGTAGAGAATCAGGGTGGGATGCTCTCTGAAGAGTAATAAATAATTTTTAATGAATACTGAATTTAGTAAAAACCTTGAAACTTTCATCCAAGGAACACCAAGATGAAGAAGAAGTCTCCCATGCAACAGATGAGACATCTGCTACAAGGACAAATGATGTTGATTTCAAGAATTGAAAGTGGGAGGATGTTTATGGGAAACATAATGAATATGTATCAATATATAGTATATAAGGAAGCTTTGAAATAATCTGTTTTTTATGGGTGGTAAGGTGAAAAGCCCTCCCCGTACCCCGTCTGGTTTTGCCTATGCTTATCTGAACCTTGATTATACTCAATTATACTCATTTTATCTTTTATATTAAATTGCTGTTAACTCAACAGACCTAGCTGTCTGAGTTTGATTTGTTATCTTCTAAATTCCATTTATAACAATACACAATCCAGGGAAGAAGTGTGGTTATTCCCACTCCCTATCAGACTCGGCAGGCAGCTTGAAGAGGCAGAGAGATACCTCCCACTATCCTCATAAATCAAGCACCCACCTAAGGTTTCAGTGGCATTTATAGTTAACTCATTTGACATTTAAAAAAATATAAGTCCCATAAACATGTGTTACTCTGTAAAATCCAGTCCCAAGTAACTATATTACCTAAAACTATGCAGGACCTTACTGCCCAGCACCCAAGTTTCCTCTCTGCAGTATTTTGGCTTTTGGAATCAACAGAACACCCCAGGAAAAACACAGCACTGTGGTTTTCAGTGAGCTCTCCGTGATTTTTTTGAGTCTGCAGCAAGGTCACCCAACAAATTAGCATATACCAGTATGAAATATTCAAAACCAGGCAGCACTACCTTATCCTACAGACTCCTGAGTTCCCTGGGGTCATTCTCTTCAATAAGCTTTATTGCACATAAAGGTGCAGTTCAGAGAAGAGTCTCTTCATAAGTAAAACAAATAAATTATTCTCCTCTTCCAGAGAGATGCAGGACTGTAAACACCAGGCTGTCACAACTGATTTCCATTCTCAAAGTTTTCGGGCCAGGTAGCTTATAATGGATGTGCTTTTGTGACACCTGATTAAGGCTGGTGTCATCGTGGTTTTATGGGCTACTTAAATGTGGCAATTTCCATTAAGTGTTTTTAAAAAAGCAATTAACAGTTTTAACAAGAGTTCACCAGTTCAAATCATTTCAGCAGTGACTGGTAGATTGTCCTCCTGGGTCCCACGCTTGACATTTGCAATCTCTCAGCCTCTCACAAGTGGCGTTTTGGCAAAGTAGGGGGGCAATTATGAACATCACTCAGCACAGCAAAAACACCTCTTTTTAGGGGAAACAACAGAAGAACAGCAAAGCAAGGCACCATCAATGAGCAATTAATAAAACTTGCAAGCAATGCTGGCAGGGGCAGTTCCTGCTGAAGGGTTTGATCTCCCACCTAGCATGAAAGCAAATCCCTCTGCAAGAACCCACCAAGAGAAGACAGGGAGGCAGCTCTGTGTGAAGGAGAGCTTGAGAAAGATCACACCTAAAGTGTTTAGTGTGATTGACATTTGCAAGAAAAACCAAAAATCAGTGAAAATTAGAGTCCTGCAGTATTGATGGAACTGAAAGTAGAAGATCAGGGCTGTAAATTGTGTGGAAAGCAAAGGGTCAGCCATGAAGGTGCCACCCTGATCATTCTGGAGACAAACCAAAAATCACTATGAAAACAAAGGCTACTTAGTCATTAATTTTTTATAACAAGCCTTTTGCCAACACTACCTGTTGTGTCTCAGTGCAGGAATCAGGGGTTTGCAGCACAGACCAAGTCACAATTTGACTCCTGGATTTGAGTCTCCCATGCTTTCATGTGATGAACCACCATGCTCCACTGGCACACTGATAGCAGGACTTTACCAAGTACAGACAATCTGATAATGTGAAGACAATCCAAGTGATACATAAGAACACATTTGTCCAAACCACAAATGTGCCTTCTGTTAGGAAATCAAAATGCTGCAGCTCTAAGATATAAAAGGGAAAGAAGAACAGGACAATACCTTTGTGGCAGGACTACACTGACACAGGGAGCTTCAGATTGTTCCTCACCAGCTGCATCCATAACTCTGAATCTTTCCCCACCTGGCTGCTCAGCACAGCTCACCATGACCCCCACAAAAGACAGGCCATACCCAAGGCCAGGCCAGAGCACAGGGTATTTCCCAAAAAGCAATAAACTTCTTCACCCACGCCAGCAACCCTCCCTCAACACTCCACTCTTCTTTTTAAAAAGCTCCCTTTTTAAGGTTTTAATGTGTTTCAGTGCTATTTATTCACTGATTTCTCAGTATGTCAGGAGAGATCCCCACAAAGGAAACAGCACACAAACAATCTGCTTTCCTGTGCCCTCCTCCTCAGGTATCACAGCCAGGAAGTCCCTGCACGAGGAACTCTTATCTTTATGCTTCTCCCAAGGGCACAGCAATTTCAGACAAATGCAATGAAACAGTTGCTTTTTTACAATACTCACTTTGGCAGTCTTCTCTCAAACCAACATTTCTTTCTTTAATTAGCATCTTACAAGGAAGCTACAAAGAGAGAGTGATGTTTCACTGTGGCAAAGGAGAAGCAGGAAGAAGGGGCATGGGAAGTGACAGCAGTGTGGAGGAGGGTTGTTCTCCCACACCTGGGACAGCAGGGAGAGCTCACCGAGGTGTGACAAACCTGCCCTGGCCACATCCAGCTTCTTGTGCACTGACACAGACCCCTCCTGCAGCACATCTCCCTGCTGATGCATTTTGGGCAAATGGCACTACTGCTGCTCATGGCACAGGCAGCTTTAATTAGTGCTGCCTGCTCCTAAAAATAGCTGGGTCTAAATAGTTCACAAGGCTCAGCCACCTGTAATTGCTCCCCCAAAAAATTTACCAACAAATCACACCTGACTAAGTCAGTTGCTGCACTTCTTCCATCACATTAAGGCAGAACAAAAAGCACACGAGAACGTGGCTGTCACTCTGGTCTCTCAGGGAAAGCTGTTAAACTGTGAAGACAAATATATTTGACTGGAAGATAGCAGAAGTTCAGAAATAATAGCAGTTTTCACGATATAATATTAAAGCAACATATTATCTATTTAGCTTAATTGAGACTTCTTTATATAAATTAAAACAGAGCCTTTCCTAAGCTATCATGTATGCTCACAGAAGTACTAGGAGCACTTTTAATTAAGCCATGAAAAGGAATTTGTTTTCAAGGATGAGGTGGTTTCATCATACTCATTATGGCCTATTCTTAACAGGGGATCTTGCAAGAAGCTCTCATTAAACAGCTGTTTGAAATGAGAGTGGGTTGATTCATGCCAGCTCCTCCTGCAACTGCAACCTCATACTTACAGCTTAAAGCTGTTACAGCTCTACAGTGACCACGGAATTTCTTTATGTTCTTCTTCAAGATAAAATTTACCCACAGAATCCGTGACTGATACTGAAAGGAACAATGCAGTTAAGTGAGAGTCCAAAGACAACTTACTTGGGTGGTTTTTTTTTCCACCCCAAATCTTTAGGATCCCAATTCTTTACTGTGAGGGTGGTTGAGCTCTGTCCATGCAACAAAGCACCTCCTGTCCTACAGCTGACAGACAGAAGCACCACGCAGCACTCCCTGAGATAATCATGCAGCAACTTTCGCAATTCTTTGCAGAAAAACTCAGTAGGATTCCTTTCCTTAGAATATTTGTCGCTGTGTGACACATTTCCAGAACAAGCCCAGAGGCTGCAGAGATTGTGCAAGAAAAGAAGGGAGCAGCTGAGTGGTTACAGGGAGAGTTCCCAGCTCTAGGGTAGCTCACATATAGCATTGGACACTTTAAAGACAGCTAAAGTCAATAATAAGGTTTATCCTGTTACAAATTTGGTGAAAATAAGACACAGAAAAAGAATTTGTTCTAAGTCATTCAGGAACTCAAGGACTGTGCTGAAAAATGAAGCCTAAACCTGCAAGCAAAACAAAACAAAATTAGATACTCTTCCAAATTCCCTCAAAAACTCTCTGACCTCATTAAAAAAAAATTCAGTCAGTGAAACCTCTTAAAATCCTGGATTCCATCCTAAAAGGCAGTTAAAAGGAAAAGCCACCGTGGGCAAAAGAAGTTTAATTGCAGAGATGAATGAGGGAAGTTCTCGTCTCCCAGCAGTAAACCTTTTAGTATTTATGACATTGAAATTACACTGCATAAACAAAGGAAAAGTTAGGAAAAGGGCTGGCTTCATAAATAACAGCCCATTGCTGTGCCAGCCTGATTAGCTCATGTCTGCTTTCACACAGGCTCTGAGCTCTCCAGCTCCCAGGCCAGGGGAAGGGGGCAAAGTCTGCTTTGCCAAAAGGAAAATGACCAAATGAAAATACCATCTTGACTAGGAAAACAGTTTTAAAATGCCTGTGAAATTCTGAGAAGTTGGGACAGGTTGAAGAGCATCCATGTGGTTGTGAACCCAAAGTGTCCATGGATTCTCTTGGCTCTGAGCATACACACAGCAAAGGTGAAGTAAAGGAAGTGATTCTGACAAAGGCATTCATTCCTAGGGTCAGATCTGGCATTTGTGCTTCCTGACCCACTGGTGCTGAGTCCTAACCCTCATGCCAGGAGGCAGCTGCTGTGCAGCAACACCTGTGTGCATGCAATCCCTTCTCTTGCACCTCACCTACTAAAATCCCATAGGAAAGCCAGCTGTCCGTGGAAAAGACCAGAGAAGCAGCACTTGCACAGGAATATTCAGTTCCAAATCTGCTTCTGCACAAATCACTCTCCAGATAAACAGTTTTAGTTCCAAGCGTGCCTATGTTATAGAATTAATTGCATCATTTTTAAGGGTGAGAAATAAGCAGACAGTAAGCAAGGTTGGGAAGGGGCAGGGAAGAGAGAACAGGCAGCAGGACATGGAGCAGAAGAAATTTGAAGTATACAAAAATCTCAGGTTCTGAGGAACTCCAGTGCCTGCCCTACACTGAAGCTCCTCAGGAGCACACAGCTTCCAAATGGATCAGGACAACATCTTGTGTCTGCACAAAGCCTGCAGCAGTTGTTCCCAAAGGGCCTTTGGGCATTGCTGAGGTAAAATCCTTACAGAGGTAATGGTTATTCCAGCATGGGCCTGGGACAGGAGCACAGCATCCTGCAAGTGTGCAAGGGCAAAATGAGGGAATAGATGGGCTCCCAGAACCCACTTCCAGCCATTCAACAGACAGGGAGGAAGCGTTATTCCAAATAAATTAGTGGAACTAATTAGGCAACAAGCAGGAACCCCACTAAAGTACTGTGTTACACAGTAAATAAACTCTGCCTTAAGTGCCCCCAGAGAAGCTCAATGGAGGTGTTGTGTTTCCTTTTTACAAGAGCAGCCTCCAGTTCTCCAGCTGGTTTTTAGGCTCTTTCCTCTGGATTTTAAAATTTGAAGGGGGAGGTTGGACGTCGATCTCTGGTGTGACCTGGGGCCAGTTCTACTGCTCTGCTCATCTTTGGGGAAAGAAATTACTGCTCCAACAGCCTGACCAAACACCCTCATTTCAGACAAAAATGTCTGGGACTGTTTTCTCCAGCATTAAGCAAAGAAGGGTGCAGTAGATTGCCCTGCAGGGCATTAAGCAAACTGCTCTCAAGGGCTGTGACAGACAGCTCATCCAGAGGCAGGAGAGAAGTGGGATCTTGCAGCTGCAGCCTGAATGCAGAGCTGCTGCAAATGAGCCCAAAAAATGGGCACAGCCCTGCACACAGCAGAGGCATTTTAACTGACCAGCTTCAAATGGGTAGTCCCTTGTTTTTACCTGACTCCTCACTGCATCACAGGGATTCGCAAAATCTTTCCACATTCAGCCCTCCTCGAATCCATCACAGCCAAAGCACCAGCAGACCTTACTGTCACCTTGTTAATCTCAACTTTAAAGCCAGCTGTAGGTTACCCAATTCATAGTTTTTTGCCTTTGAATCTTCCACCCGTGCTGAGTTAAACTGCACAGCTACTGGTGCTAAACCACGTCAGACACTGTTACTGTGCCCTTGCTGGAAGGTGAGGAAATTAAGAACTACATTTAATTGCACAGCCCTTCAGATTTTGACTTGCCAACAGCCAAGCCAAGTGTCCTATAATGAGCTGCATGAACCAGCAGGACAGAAGAGGTGAATTTCTTTTAGCACAGTGCAGAAATCATGTGAGAAATCACTTTGCTGGTTGTTTGATGACCCATAGCTGTAGAGCTAATAGCCATATTGATGCCCATGGGGGAAAAAAACCCTCAAAAAAACCTATCCTCAACTAAATTCTAACTTTCAACTTGCACCATTTTCCTTAGGATTATGAAGTGTTTATTATCAAAATGCTGATCTACAAGTGCAAAACATTCAGTCTAATGAGTACGTGTGTATTTGCTGGAGTCCCCAGGAGGTTTCTCCAAATGAGGTGCTCACTTTAATGAGCCCAACATGGTAATTAATAAACTCACTAAACAGATTCAGCTGCTGAAGATGAACAGGATTGAAGGAAGCCCTGCCACGATGGAAGAGTTTTTTTCAAAATATTGTGAAGAGTACACAGAAGGAAAGACATTTTGAAAAGCGAATGGAAGGCAGCTCAAGTGTGAAAGGTGAAATTTTGGTCAAAAAAAGAGCTTTCCTGGGTGGACAAAGAGATCCCAGGCTTTGAACCACGACATTGAAACCTCCATACCATCTCATGCTGTACTCTGGACAGGCTGGGAGGTTTTGTCTTAATCCTTATTTTACAAAGTTACATTAGTGCTTATTGTATTTTGCCTGCTGTGAAGTTACAATGCCTCCCCATGAATTGCATTAAACTGATTTTTGTGTCTATTTAACATGGTGATTTCTTCCTGGTTTTGTCAATAAATTGGATTCCTAAATTAGACATAGCATTATTAAGCATCCCAGTCAATTATTAAAAAAATACATCAGCAATAACTATCAAAATTTTATTTGGTACTAAAAACACATTAACCCATCATTGCTGGAGGAGTAATTTTTATTTGCTGTTTTTCCATTACGAGGCACTGACCACAATACTGCTCACAGTATGACTTAATTCATTTTCACTTAAGAAGAAGAAACAATTTTGCAAAATTACTCCAGATCTTAACATCAGAGGTTTTGCTTTTTCAGACAGGCCTGCAAAAATGGGAATAACTGTCTGTTTGATGGCTTTTCCCTGCAAAGTCACAGGTCTACCTGATCCAAGCCTTGCCTCCCCATGACAGACATTAATGCATCAATTATTGCTGCCAGGTGACAATTCTTGTTCCCCACCCTGAAAGGCTGCTCTGATTTCCCCACTCCCAAATGCTGTCATTGATCTTGATTCCAAACCCAGGAACTTTTATAAAAAGTCCGTAAAACTCACGACTGTAGAAATATTTCTCACCCAGCTACGAAGATCAGTTGATGATGCTGCATTTTCACCTTTTGCTCCTTCAGCCCAGCCATGTGTGAAAGCAAACAGAATGTGCAAGGGGACAGCAGCTCTCTGCTGCCTGTGCTGTGTGTGACACACACGGTGTGTCCCAGCATGAAGAAGCCTGACACCGTGTCTCACTCTGACTTCTCCAAACAGCCACTGAGGGGGGTTTGGACAAGCCTTTAATCCACCAAGCCATGCAGGATGGCTCCAGACTGCTGAAAGGCTCCTAAATGCTGTGTGAAGCTGCAGCATGTGGCACACAGGGCCTGTCTCCAGAGCTGACAACAGCAGAGGGGAGAGCAGACACGCTGACAGGTGTGGCTCTGGTGAAGTTCTCCATGAGGATGGTGGTGAAGACACAATGCTGCCCCAACAGGAGTGCTGGGAAGGGATGCCAAAGCTGTCAATTCCAAAACTTCACCCTCACAAAAAATGAAAGGGAAAGAAACGCAACAAGCAAATGTCGCTGCTGTGATCAAATGCTAATTTTCAAGATAGGATAGCCCAAAAATAGGAAAAATTAAATTTAAAATAAAGGCTGGTTTGGAATACTACAGGTTGAGCTTCTTAAGAAGCAGGGGAAGCTTCTCTCCCCCAAGGATTTTCATGGAGAGCCCACAGCACAGGAGAGCCCTGTGCCCATTCTGTGTTTGAGCCACCTGGTCACCAGCCAAGTCTCCATCCTGAATCCTCCCCGTCAGCACAGGCTGGGAATGATTGATGGAGCAGACAGCACACAGCTTGATTTCTTGGAGAGCAGGTTGCTGCTGCAAAGCTGGCAGTTGAGACAAATCTCCTTGTGAATCTTTAAATGGACCACATTTGACGAGGAGGTCACTGAAGGAGCAGGAATGAACATGAGGCACCAAGATGGAATAGAGAAGAATTTCACATTTCACAGCACAAGGGCCCTTTGCAGAGCCCTGGCATGGATGTGCTCTGGAATGCTCTCACAGCACCTCCCCAGCTGTGCAGGGGTCAGTGAACCCACAGTGTGTAACCACTGCACTCTTAAAACTGAGGAAGGAGCTCCCCCCCCCACTTGGGCTCTCTGTGTATGAAATCCAGACTAAATATTCCCTGCCAAACACAGGCAATCACTTTGCAGGGCATTACTGCTATCTGCTCCCTAAAGCCTACTTTCAAACAAGCCACAGGTCATTTCTGTTCCATATAAGCCAGGACACAGGATAAGAGAAGGCCAGGAATGATACATTTTTAATCCTAAATCAGGCAAAAGGCAGCAGCACTTCAAAAGTTGCCAAAGAGAGGGCCAAGGAGAGGTGGCCAGGAGAAGCTTCAGAAGCACAATCTTGTCAGAAGCTGGTTTTAATCCTAAAACCAGTGCAGGGTTTATGGGTCAGTCTGCATGGCAGGAGCTCTGCCATTCCTGACTCATGCTCCATCAAGGATGTGCTGCACAGAGCACACGGGTACTTTGGCACTCATTAGTGAACACAGAGATGAGAAGAACAAAGAAAAAGGCAGAATGGACTTTAAAAAAAAAAAAAACAAAAAAAAAAAACCCCCAAAAAAAAAAAAAAAAAAAAAAAAAAAAAAAAAAAAAAAAAAAAAAAAAAAAAAAAAAAAAAAAAAAAAGGAAGAAGAAGAAGAAGAAAAACGCCACAAACAAACAAACAAAACACCACACAAAAAGGTCAAAACTGAATCAGCAAGTCAGCAGAGAGCACGGTGTACCTGGCTGCAGCTGCCCAGAGCACGACTGAAGCACCACAGTGTCCACACCCAGCTGGAAACAGCTCCCACAGCCCTGGGATGCACCACAGGCTGCAAATGCAGCTGCTGAACTCAGCTTCAGAAAATGGCCCACTTGAAGCTTTGGAATAAACATTATTCTTTTCACTGGTGGAGTTTACAGCTTAGCAGGATGCTGGGGAACATCTTTGCTTTCCTGACACTCTTCTCAATTGGAAAAACACTTCTCTTTGCTGCAATATGCTGAAAATCTTTACTGTGCTTGAGCCCCATCTTCACAATCAGTCATCCCTAAAATCCCCAGCCAGCCCCCCAAGGGGGGAAGGAGAAGCTGCATGGACACAAACCCATGGTTTTCTTCAGGGTTTTTTTTCTGCATTCATGCAAGAAAGGCAGTTCTGGATCCATCCCTATTACACACTGAAGCAACACACCTGGGGCCAAAGCATCAACTTTGTGCAATTACTGAGGGAGCTGGCAAACAGGAATTTGGAGAAATGCTGCAGCATCCCAAAGAGCCTGACAATCTGATCCCTTAGGTGTTATTGGTGCTCATGCCCTCACTACATCCCAGTCCTCTTCATCCCAAATTTCTCTGACTATCCTGACCCCTGACCTCTCTCCTCTATACACCTTTTCAGCTGCTCCCTTAACCACACACACACACACACAATGCCCATGACATATATAATAAAAATTCACCTCATAAAAACAGGGAAATAAAATTGAATGCTGAACTCTTGACATTTGCTATCCATTACTGTATTTGTAGGCACTGGCTTTTCCTGCTGCTCATTACCATTTGTCTCCATATCGGCCCTCGTGGTTTTTTAATCCAATTCTCACAGTATTTGATACTTTATATAATCACATACTTTGAAAAGCTGGACAATCTCAGCTTTAGTCAAAGTGATTTTCTACCTGCTGGGTTTTAAAAGAGGAGTGCATGGAAGGAAGAGAAAATCCTGAATATGTTGGGGCTGAAATGACACAATGTGAAAAGTAGACCAAAAAACTAAAGGGAAAGAGAAAACATTTCATTTTAATGAAGTCAGCTTTCTAAGCCAACCTCACAAGAAAACAGGCCCTAAGAGTGTGACCTGCACAGCCCCTGGAGCTACAAAGGGACTGCTCTGGATGAACACTAATGTCAGGATTAGCCAATATCCTGCTTCAGAAGGGGGTGCAATATGGCATTAAAACCTTCAGAAGATCCTGGCTCCCTACCTAGACAGAAGTGGGCAGAACTGTCTTTAAGCAAAATGTTTTTCCAAGCTTTCCACGAGGCACTGAGGTGAATCTTTGTTTAACTGTAATTGGATTTCCAGTGGCAAGAGGTTCTGCAGGTAAAGGATGAGCTGGGGACACGGGGGAGAAAGTCCCCAGTCAATTCCCAGTTCCTGGGCAGTCCATTTCTCCTGAGTGGATCAGGGACTGGTATCTGCTGAATCCTCATCTCCAGGGCTCAACAGGCTGAATTATCCTCGAGTTGACATTTTTCTTGGGATTGGAAAGTTTTAAAATTCTCCATCAAATCTCTGTTAGTGCCACAAAACGTGGTTTGTGCTAAAATAATCTGATTGCAAGGTTTCCAAGGGTTCACAGTGTGCCCCAGAGTTTACAGATGTCTCCACTTATGCTCAAACATCCCTTTTGAAGTCTGCATGTTAATAAGGTGTGATGTATGAAATTTTCTTTTTAACTTTTGCTTTGAGATCGTTTTATACTTTCTTTCTGCTCAGGAAGCCATTGAGGGACTCATTTTTGCCACAAAGCTCTGCCTTATAATCCTGATGTGCACAGGGAAATATTGGGATGGTTTTGATACGAGAAATATTTATTTTTTACTTTTGCAAAAAAAAAAAAAAAAAGCTATTCCATCCATTTGAAGCAGGAGTTATGAATCTGATTAGAAATTTGGAAGCGAGCAGGCAGCTTCTAATTACCCATATTTTGCATGTTATTTAGTTTTTCACTTCAGCCCTAAATAGCAGCCTATGAGGATAGTTGCAATAACTTCTGAGACACACGACTCAGACACAGATAATTTTTAATAAAATATTTTTACATATCTGACAGCCTAACTGAAAAAAGAGATGAATAAAAGGTTTACTCGTCCATTAATAAACAACTTGAGAACCTGCCACATTTGCTCAACTCAGTGAAATACTTTGGAACCTACCATGCCACGCCTGTTTTATAATAATTTATTTTTCCTTCCTTATTGAACTCTAAAAAGTCATTATGGAAAGTTTCCCTGACCCTTTCAGCTGTGTTTGCCTAATCACAGCTTAAAAAGATCATCAATGTGATTTCTGCATCCAAAATTAAAGCAATGTATGTGTTACCAGTGCCAAAATATATTCACAGAGAAGTACATCTGCATCTACAGCCCCTCTCATCAAAATCAAATCTCGGATATATGAATTGCATAAAATCAACTCAAGGATGCTGTTAGGCTAGGAATGTAAAATATGTTCAATGCATCATGTTTTGATGCTTTCCCTTGACTATATCATAGCTGATAGGTCATTTCAGATTGGACTTGAATTTTGAATACATGCATTAAAATGTAACCAGTCCTAGGGAAGGAAAAATATCCTCGTGCTTCAAACGTGACAGGGAATGAAACAAACTCAATTTTTCATTAATAGAGAATCATTACTCAGTGCAATGGGGGAAGTCTAGAGGAAACTGGGGGCATCCCTTCTGCAGGGTTAATCTGTTCCAAGGACTTACAATTTGACAGGTGGTGTATAAAAACCACCCTTAAAGAACATAGAAGAGCAATAAATCTACTGACTCAGCAATGCCAAGAGGGTCACAGGTATTTCATTATCCTGTGATGGCAACTGCTTCACTGACACGATTCTGGAAGCTGTGCCTGCCCCTCCATCCCTGGCAGTGTCCAAGGCCAGGCTGGACCAGGCTTGGAGCAACCTGGGACAGTGGAAGGTGTCTCTGCCCATGGCAGAGGCTGGAATAAAATGGGCTTTAAGGTCCCTTCCAGCCCAAACCATTCCATGATTCTGTGGTATTTGTTTCCTCTTACTGAAACAATTTCACATGTTGTGGTGCTGGTAGCAGACTCACAGGAAAGATAAAGAGTAAACCCAATAAATTAGGGGATGGACGGATTCTCCTCCAGTTCGGCACCAGTGTCAGACAGGCAGGACTGAAACTGATACTCTTGATCAACAAAAGTTTTGTCACAGTTACATCAGAGTCCAATCTTCCCCCGTCAGCACCTCCCAGCCCCACCAGGCAGGCTGACACCAGGTAGGATTTCCCAGTACAATAAGTACAATCTCCATAAGCATTAAGCAGACAAAGGGAAATCAAATAGCTGGAGAAAAAGTGCAGATAGTGATTTTCTTTAGGCATTCATTAATGTCTATTCAAATAGAAATACTGAACAAAAATCTGTATTTCATATTGCAGGAGAGCACACTTGTGCCAAATCCTTTGGAGATTTGGTTCAAGAACAGTTCATCCCTATCTGAAGATTTGCCTGAAATACTGCCAAAAACCACTAAGGCTTTGTGGTAGCTGAAATAAAAGCTACTGTTGCAGGAGAGAAATGCAAAGGAGCTTCACAGGACCATGTTCCCCCTCCTGTCTGTACAATATTCATGTACCTGATCAAATCCTCTTTGGTCTTTGCCTTCCTGCTACAACTTCAACTGTGCCCATTCTGAAAAGAGTGGAATACACCAGTGGCAGATTTCTTCCAAGTCAGCTACATCACAGTCATCAGAGCAGGCACCTCGGAGTCTTCCATTTCTTTTCCAGGTTTTATTGGTGCTTTTCATGTCATCCCCAGGAATTAAATTGTGAACAGTTCAGGAAAATTTTCATGTGATCCCTGATCTCTGCTGCTTCTCTCCCACTCATCAGCTCAGGGACTCAGACATGATGAACATCAAAAGCTGAAATCTTAGCAGTCATTTTCCAATAGTTTGTTCTGGTTTCTTGTAAACAAAACTCACTGGAGCAAACAGGACACACATGGGTTCATTTCCCAGCATGCTGAATTTATCAAAGCAATGCTGAGTAAAATTAACCAAGGGAGATGCACAGACCTGCAGGACTGAAAGCCTGTCTCCTTCACTGGCCAAATTGGGGATCTACACTCTCCAACATCCTCTTGGAAAGCAGGGACAGGAGGTTTGCTCTTATCAATTTATCCAGGGTAATGAGGACAAAGGCTGACTGTGAGGAACTGCAGAAGGACCTTATGAAATGATATGACATATGAGATGGCAGATGAAATTCAATAGAGATAAATGTCAAATATGCATGTGGGAAAAACAATCCTAACCTCACATATGAAATGATGGACTCTGAGCCAACCACAACTGCAGGGGAGTGAAATCCTGGATTTACAATGGACAGTACCATGGAAATGTCAGCCCACTGCTACCAACAGGCAAAGGAAAAGAGACAACAGATTAAATGCTAAGAATCATTAGGGGAAAAGGAAACAGAGAGCATGGGCAGCATGGGTGGGGACAATTTCTTGGTGGAATTTTCCACTACTGACACAGAGACCCCTTAAACCAAACTGGAGCCTTGTCTAACACAAACAAACAAAGGTGATTTTTGTACCTAACAAGAGAAGCTGGGGATGTCACAAGCCTGCACTGGCTTAAGGCTAGAGGAGATTAAGTTCACACAAGGAAAATCTATTCATGCTTACTATCTACACAGAAATCACTCCTGGCACAAAGTCCCTGAGCAGAAAACAGCTGGAGCCTGGGAAGCATCAGAGGAGAAGTGTCACACGTGCCTGCCCTGCTCACACTGCCCCAGCCCATGGCCACCAGCTGCAGAGGGGATGCTGGGCTGGACCTCGTGTCAATTCCTGTTCACAATTATCTGAAGCTCAGCTATGTATCCCCTTAGCAGGAATTTGATTTTTGTTCTATTTTTAACCCAGCATATGTTGACTTGGTAATTTTACGTTTCTGGTTGCAGTGCTGTAGAAATTTGCAAAATGAAGAAAAAGAAAGGAGGTGGACGGGGGGAGCAGCAGAGTAAAAATACTAAGAAACACACCGGCCTGAGACAAAGCTTGCCAAGACTTCTTGCAAAATCACCAGCTAAGGGTTATTGTCAGAAATTAAGCACGTGCTGCTTACACAGCCAGTCCAAGGCATCACAGCCCAGGACACAGCCACATCTACAACACCTTGGCATGAGGGGATCTGTTTGTGGCCCAGTGTCCAACCCAAAGGGATCTTCTGGAGGAAGAGCCATGTGAAAAGGAGAAGGGTTTGGGATAGCAGCGATCCCAAGTGATGGAACAGCTCCGAGTAAGGATGGGGATGTGGCAGTGGAATCTCACGGTGAGTTTGTGCTTCTGCTATCAGCACTCCTTGCAAGAAATTCTGTTCCACAGCACACTCCCTCTGATATTAATTCTGAATGCAAGACAGCTTTGTAGTACCTAATCCTATTAGCATGCTCCTGAAATCTGTAAGAGCAGAAATGTAGGGCTGGCCCAGAGATGCAGCTCTCCAGCTCTGCTCCCCATGAAACAAATTCAGGTTCAATTCCACAGCCCCATGGCCCTTAGGGATGATTAGGCAGAATTTACCAATGCTGAACAGGAGTTATGCATCACAGTAAAGCAAATGAAAATATTTAAATGAAAATGCTTTGGACAAAACATACTTTCTTAATTTGGAGAAGTCCATGGATGTTTCCTGCCATACATTTTCACCCCAGCTGGAAAAAGAAATGCCAGCTGATTACATTTTTTCCCATTTCCAGTTTTCACTGAAGTCTTTTCCTCAGTCTCTACTATCTCTCCTTTTTGTATGAGGCTTTTTTGAAGGGAGGAATTGAAAAATATAAAGAAAATAAAAAATAGAGAAAATAGGTAGGATAAAGAGAAAAATTAGATGACAGCGGTTTCGGTAAAGGAGATGAGGTGGAACACATTTTCTTTGGACAGAGGAGCCACCCCAGCTCCTGGCTTGCTCCCTGTGCAGCCAGGATGGGTGTCTGCATCCCACATTAGAGGGTCCCCAATGGCTCTGGCTCCCAGAGAACCCCACAGATCGCCCATGGCAGCTGATGGGAACACGTTCAATGAAACGGATTTCTGTCCAAATTCCTGCTGCACGGCAGCCAAACTGTTCTAGCAGTTTTGTAGATGTGTTTCTGTGCAGGAGAACGAAGCAGATGTTTTCTAACACAAGCTGTAGGCTGGTGGCTGGGGCTTAGGTCTGGGAGATGGCTGAGCATCAGTCAGAGTGAGGCAGGATGAAGAATTCCACTGGAAATCCAGCAGTGCCTCCGCCAGTCGCTCCCTTTCCACATGATTCAGCAGCAGACATAGTAACAATTCAATTTTAGCTAAAATGATTTGGGTTTTATTGAATTCAGGAATGAAAACATGTTTTATATCTTTGAGAAATGCCATGAAATAGAATAAGCAGCTTGTACTCCACATCCCCTCAGACAACCAGTATCTCCAAGCAGAGACAAGAGGTTGGCAGCTGGGAATCTGAAAAGACTCCAGAAACATGCAATACCTCTTCAGGCACATTTGTGCTTTAGGGACAGCTAATTTAAAAGCAAAAAAAAAAACCCCAACCCACCATTCATTAACAACAATTATAGAATAGTTTAATAAATTTCAGTGCTTTTTTCCTCTAGCCTCTTGAAGCACTGGCATTTCATTTCCCTAATATGAAACATATCCCAAATGATAGGTCTATCAGCTGTGTATCAGAAGGACTGGGTGAAGCACAACTTCTCCAGAATTTAATTACACAGCAAATCTTAATGAAATACAATACTGGAATCTTAATGAAATACAACCCTGGCTGTGATAGAGTAACCATTGCAGAGGAAAAAATACAGCCCAGTACTGTGACATGCTGATCTCGAGTCAGTGCTTCCAGAAACCACCCAGTGAAGCTGCCCCAGCTTGCCCAATTCCCTAATTCCAGTGTAATGTGGGATTTCACTCCTGCACTGTGGGGTCCCACCCAGGTCTCTGGTCCACACCCAGTTTTCACATCACTTTCATAACTGCTGAGTATTCTGCTTTGCATTCTGTATTTTCTTGATTTTTCAGTGCATCTATTGGGATTTCTGTTCATCTTTGCCTCTCTTTCTCCACCCTCCCCTCACAAAACTCCAGGAAATATTGTTCATCTAAAAACATAAATCCAAGATGGGAATTATTTGAATCACCTGTTCATCACCTCCCCTGTAAGTGGCAGCTGTTATCTTTCATTTATTCATTTCTTATTTCAGGGCATAAGCAATGAGAATCACCACAGCCCCTAACACAAGCAGTATTTGAGTCTAACTCGTCTGACACTTGTATTTCACAAGTCACATAGAATTCAAAAGTGATTTATTTGAGCTTTGAAAAGCTAAAAGGGGTTAAAACTGACAATTCCTACCATGAAATTTCATGCTGACAGAAGATGTTTTGAAAGGATGATTTAAAGATACAGGGATCCCTCATAAATCAGTCAGTATTTACTTTGTATGGAGATTTTAATGCTGGCTTTACCTCTACAAAGGTGTCTCTGAGGTCAAGACTCCATCTCAAGTTTGGAAAGCCCTGGAGTGCGTTCACAAACATTAAAAAAATTTAAATATTAAAAAAAGAGACAGACATCCTCAGTTAAAACTCAGCCACAGTATTGTCTTCGTTATTCAGATTAGGAAATCAGCCAAAAATACTCTTGAGTAAGTTGTTTCAGGCAGTTCACCTGCTCCTCAGATTTTAGGTTTCTCAGTTGTGTGTCATTTTATAACGATATTTGCCTAATTTCTAAATTTGTTTTTCCAACTGACTACCTAAAAGACAGCAAAACAGAATGTACCAGAACAGCTGTGAAATGAACACAATAAATCAAAAAGCAAAGGTTTATTTACTTTCTCTTCCCTCCCAGTTTTAACCTACAGCAATCCTAGGCTTTGCCTGCAATAATAGATAAAACAATACAGTCGACAACAAAAAACCACCCAAAAAACCCCAATCCCAACCCAAAATTGGAGGCAGTTTGGAATGGATGACACTCCTTTCCTAGGACAACTCCTGCTGTTTATTACAGGGTTTCTAGAGCAGCAAATCTCCAGAAGACATTAACCACATCCAAGAGACACATCACAACATTCAACTCTTATTCAAAGCATGTTTGTGGCTTTTTCTTTTAAGGAATTTTATAGAGTTTCATTCAATTACTTATGTTTTTGAAGCATTCAAATTCTTGCAGTGCTACAAGATAATGGCTTCTATCCAGAAGAAAAAAAAGCAATACCTCCCTTGGATAACATTTCTTTTCCATTTTGTGATGTAATTCACTTTACCTAGTTAGCTCCCTTTTGAAGCCAGAAAGGAAATACTGTGAAGAATAAGAAAATAGTGAAAATTAAATTAAAACAAAGGGGAAAATCACTCGTATGAAAATATGAAGACAACATGTTTGAAAAGAACTGAAGCATCACACACCAAATTAAAGATATTTGCAAGGAATGGAAGAAAATGCTCTGTCAGAGAGAAGCAGTTTAGCATTCCCTGTCACTACATGAAACAGAGTTAAGGATATAAAGCCAGGTAGCTTCTGATAAAATGATGTCAAGCTTATTTTGCCTCCCTGCAGCAAAGAGAGGTGGCTGCCTCCCCCTGGGCTGCCTCCCCTTCTGAAATTCCTGGTGCCACTTGTTCTTAGGAACAAACTGAATTCACTCACAAACCCAATGGCAAAGGCACTGCTCATCACCTTCCACTGCTCAGGGAATTCTGACTAACAGCCACATTTTCTGATAGCAAAAGCTGCTGTCCTCTCTCTGCCCAAAATGGATCGTGGTGCTGTCACAAACGGAATTTCTGCTTGGTGCCATTTATCTGATTATAAATTTCAGAGGCTGTTTTCTTTCACACTTTGAGTCCATGCCTGCTCAAGCTCATACATTTCCATGTCACACAGCTGACTGGAGCAGTTTTCCACCAGCACGTGCTGCAGCTCAGCTCGGTGACTTTAGGGAGATGAGAGGAAACAAGAAATAGGGAAAAGTCTGATGTGTGTTGGAGAAGCTGGCAGGGTGGGTCTAAATCACCATTTACCACAAATCTATGCTTCTTTAGCAGCTTTTTTGCTGATAAATATCAGCTGAATGCCAAAACGCGATGCTCCAATTAGGGGATTAATGTCAATGGACACACAGAATAGCAGAAAGCAGAGCTGCTTTCCTTAGAGAGGGGCTAAATCAGTGTCTCGTGGCTGGGTCCACAGAGCCAGGCTGGCTGCCCTGCACGACATCCCAGCTTTCCTGGGCTGGAGGGAAACAGTGCCTATTTAAGCAATAAAAGCTTGGGATTCGTTGCAAAATCTTGGGTGGCTTGGTGTGAAATGGAAGGGGGTGAAGAGTCCACTGCTCCTTCAAAGAGCTGAACATGAGAAGAGATAACCCAAAGGTGGGAGTGCCAGCACTGGAGCTCAGTATCCTGCAGCAGCCAGGTTTTTAAATCCTCTCTTTTCTATTCCTAAAACAAAGAGCCTCCTCAGAGCGGAGTACTCCAAAGCCACCACTTAATGAAATGCTAAATGAGTCAAGAAATGCAGAGAAATCACAGCAAAGGCCATGGAGAAACTCTCTCCAGAAAGCGACTCCCTTCTCTCCAGGGCCATGGACTCATCCACATGGGCAAAAAACTGAAAGTAAACTAGAAAAGCAGAAAAAAAACCTTCTCAAATAAAGGGGTCCTTTTAATTAAGGAACTGAGCAGTGCTTTCCATATCAGCCACTTTTTTCCTTTTCATTTTTCCTTCTTTCATTTGTTGTAAATCCATTTGTTGTAAAGGGAACCATTTTCCAACCAATGCTCTGGACATACTTGTTGGCTGAATCCTGTGATCCTTACCCAAAACAACACACCAAATGCTGCAGACTGTCCAAATGTTTTGCTTAGGAATATAGAAAATGCCACTGACACAGAACAGAATCAGAGTAATAAAGGGCAAAGTACAATTTAGATTCTATCCTGAGGAAATGTAATAACCCAGAATTAGAAAAGTCTAACTCACTTGACAGCAGTACTTTAAAAAGGGATATTATGAGCTCAGGAAGCAGGCACATACTGTACAGTTTTTAAGGTTCTTAAAAAGAAGAATCCACACACTGAGAATTTCCAAGTCAGCTCTGAAAGGTGAGTACACAAGTTCCCCCAAAATCCTGGGAAATGGCAGGTGGGATCTCCTGGCAACCTTCCCAAGCCCAACACAACCCAGGCAGCTGTGGTTCAGTTTCATACTTCAAAAAGCAGCTTTTCAGAAAGAAAACCATGACCAAGATGCCCAATACTCTCTGTAGAGTGCCAGGCTCTAGAGGAGAGGGTCAGGTTTGCCCCCAAATCCATGGATGAACTCCCAGTCCTGGAGTGGGAATGGACACACATCCCCAGACAGGAGCCTCCCCTGCCCTGGATTTGTATGGGATGTCTCCTGAAGAGCACAACAATAATGAGTTTGCACAATCTATGGTAAATTAATTCAATAGCTAAATAAATTTACTATCCTACAGAGACACTGGAGCTGTGAAAATGCTTAAGCAATGTTGCTTATGATATTTTTATCCAAAATATAAAAAAAAAAAATCAGTCAGAGGGGAAAGGAACATGTTGGAGAAGACAGATTTTCACAAATATTTGTATTTGAATTGCTGATGAACTCTTCCTGCTGTTATTTTTATTAATGTTTTAATTATATATGCAATACACTTCATGAATAGCTGAAAATACATAGGAGCAACAACATTTTACAAGCAAGAGAGACAGTTCTGTAGCCCATTTCAAATGTACTTCCTTTCTGCCAGGGAAACAAGATGCACTGGGGCCATAACCTTTCATGCCATATTTAAAAACAAGCATGGGATGGAGCAGCTCTCCTGAACTCATGCTAAAACTGATGTTGCCATCCCTACAGTGATATTTCACTCCATGCCTCCAGGTTTTTTTTCAGATGTACTGGTCAACACAATGAATAGGGAACGAGGCAGCAAGTTTTTACTGGGACATTTTAAATTTTGGGATATGCTTAAGATCTCGTGTTCATTATCTCCCCAAACCACCTCTAAAATGGGCTAAATTTTGTATTTCAGGTCTTCACCAGGGATGGGGTGAGTCAAGTCTTCCTGCAGTGAGCAAAACCATTAAACCCAATCATAATGCTACAAATTCACCCCAAAGCAGTGTTTTGGGAACCAGATCATGACTTATGGACATCCCACCCTTAGCAAAACAGGCAAGTACCTTCCTCTTGTGTCCTTAGTGAGCCCAGAGCATTTTGCTGGCTTTGGAATAAGCAGGGAGTGACTCCATCCCATCAGCTGGATGCTGCAACAACCCCAGAGCACTGAACACCCCAAGAATTACACCCCAAATGAGTCTCTCCAACCTCCTATGAACACCCAGGATATTTCTGTGTGCAGGTCCTTGACCCCACCTGCATCCCAGGCCCGAGGTCTGCTGGAGAGTGACTGTGTTAACCCTCCTGAATAGCACGTAATGAAATCTTTATTATAATTTGTTTTCAACCCACACTGCTAAAAAAAAATGTGTCAGCTGCTTTAAAATGGTCTCTGTTTTGCTGGCCCTGCTTCTGGCAATCTAAGTAGCTGTCATCACTGTAGGAGCAGCCTGCTTGATAAGATTATAATTTTGTTTACATTGTGCTATAGGATGCCACGCTGAGTACAGCACAAGGAAAATGGCAATCGACAGCATGCAATGTGCATTTTCAGTAAAATGGGGGTTATCTGCCTTTATTCCTGCCTCAGAATTGCTGGATTTTGGCTGATGTTCTTAAAGGTAAAGGGAAAAAAAAAAAAACGGGTTTAATGTATTTCTTTGCTGGAATGTATTGCAGTAAAACCTGTAATGGCCTTTTTTGGCACCACACCAATATACAGCATTCAGAAAACAGCTATTTATTGAAGCAAGAAATGCAATACCAAGACTACAAATCATTTCTTACGTACAGAAAACTGGAAGTAAATCTGGCTAATGCCTACCTCTCTCTACCAAAGGTAGAGTTCCCAGCCTCAAACTAGGAGCAGCCAATTCTCATCTGCTGTATGGTTCCAAGCTGAAGACCTTACTGCATCTCATTTTCATCCTCTGTAAAATAGAGATATGGCCATGTATTTTAAGAGAGGGTCTAAAGCTCTCTCAGTACACGAGACTGTAAATCTACCAGGGAAGTGTACCAATATTTTTACAGCAGTCAGTTGGGTTAGTTTTAATTTGTGTTTGATTAGCAAAGAGCTCTGGGCCAGACTCACAATATTCCCAGAATTCCCAGTGCAGCCAGGCAAAATGTAACAATTATAAAGGTAGCAATATGTATTCAGTGCTAGCCATTAGCTGTTGGGGAAATGGGTCAACAATAACATAAGTTTATAGCGAGAGGATTTCTCCAGCACACATTTATATGCTGCAGTAAAGGACAGTGAGGAATGTGAACAAGGTTTCTATTACCTGTAGCATGATCACTGCTATTTTTCCCTTCTCAGCAAGCAAAATATTTTTTATACATTTTCCCAAATCTCCCCAGAAATTAATGTTTTAGCTGAGCTCTCTCTCCTTCCCGTGAAAGGTTGGCCAGGGCTGGAGTACACAGTCCCAGGAGCAAAGTTGAATTTAGGACTTTGCACTGGGAGGAAAGGCCCTGAGCAGCTTTGTCAGGTCAACCAAGAGGCACAAAATGAATCCTCGAGCAGTGCAAGTGCATGGAGTGGGCAAAGCTAATAATGGATGACTTTCCAAGGGTTTTCCATCCCGAGGCAGCACTGCTGAGCCCTGCTGGTGGGCAGGAAGAGAGAAAGAAGGAGGTGGGGGCTCCTGAGGTGCATTTGCAGGTGTTGGGTGGGAGGGGAGCACTCAAACCCCACCAGGACACGAGGGGTCCCCGTGCACAGATCAGCTCCACTGCTCCTCTGCCAAAACCACAAACTCCATCTCACAGCCTGACAAGACAAATTGTCACATTTATCTTTCTCAGGCTGGATTGTCCTCCACGTAATGGGAACAAAAGGCAATACCAACAAAAGAAAAGAGCAGCTTTAAAGCCCTTCCTGAGGATGGAAAACAAAGCAGTCATACATCAATATCTAAGTCAGTGCCCAACACATCACTCTGGGCTGCAGGCTCAGCCCAAGCCTTACTGACCCACACCAGTCACTGCACAAGACCTGGAAGCACAGCTGAGGGCTCAGACTGCAGCCACCAAAGAAAGGGAGATGAAAGCACAAACAAGAAATGCTTGTCCTTTCCAAACACAAAGCGCCCAACTTTAGACAGTTCAGGCAAAATTCTTACAGAGCAAGTTATTGCAGATGACAGTGGTATTTTGGGTACTCGAGGGCAACTGGAAGTGTCAGAATTTATGAAGGTATGAAAGTCAAAACATTATTTCTTCATTAATGCTACCAAAGCCAGGGCTTGATTTAATGGTCACAGTTTTAAGGATTCAATGTCATTCACTTGGAGTCTGCCAAAGCACACACATAATTTAGTCTGGTTGTTTAGGAATATATTTCATCTAACTCCTGTTGTTTAAGAATAGAGTCAGGCAAATTTTGGCTCAGTCTGCTTTTCCTAACAACTGGAAACAATAGGAACATTAATTATACCTTGCTTCACCCATTCAAATGCAGAATGACTCGAACATGTTGATGAGCAAGAAATTGCAGAGACACAAGCACCAAATTTCACATTTGAGAAGTCTGGACCTCCCATTTGGAAGTACCACTACATTTATATGCAGCAGCAAATACAAAGTAATGAAATATTTCCAGCTTCACTTTATAAAGTGAGGTAAGGAGAAGCTAACATCAGCCTTTACCATGTGTCAGCAGACAGCATGGCAAACATGACAAGGAATCTGGTCACTCATAACCTTCTTGTTCCCAGGAGAAAAAGTGCAGTAACCTACGGCACTTGTGCTCAGCACACACCAGCACCTGCATGGACACCATCAGCACTTTGGGTGAGGCCATGTTTAATTAATTTAGCATTTTCAATCTGATGGTTGCACATTGCAAAATTAGGGCTATGTTCTGGCCTTGCTCCCAATGAAGTAGCAGAGCCTGAGCCAAGAGACAAGAGAGGAATGTGTGGGAATGTGTTTTCAAACACAGCATCAATCTGTCTTCACCTACCACCAATAGTGACACAGGCAGAAAGGCTCTGGTAACAGTGCCAGCACTTCTGCATGTTCCAGGTGTACAGGAACCAACACCCAGGGGGATCCAAGGCTCTGCACATGCAAAGCACCCCAGTGAAACCCATAGCTAGTGACTGCACGTGACTGGAAACCACAGGCAACGCTCCCAGCCATTATCTCAAAGCATACTGGAAAAACAAGGGCAAGTAGGGGAAATGAAAAGGCAACTGGACACTGTCCCTGACCCACAGACTGGGACAGAGCTTGTAACTGGCACTCTCAGCCAGCCAGACCCTGAGTGGCAACAAACAGCACTCAGAAGTACTGACCATGGTCCAGCAGGAAGGCTCAGCTGCCCTGACCATCCCACTCCTCACCGTGCCACGGACTGCACAGGAAGCAGATGGCTCACCACAGATGAACAGATCACTCTCCTGACCAAAACCAACAGGCCAAATTACCCTCCAAGCCAATGGCAACTGGAGGACACACAAAATGACACCTCCAAAGCCAGCTGGCACACGCCATCCCAGGCTGGATGGGATCAGTGGCACGGTGGGCACACGGCTTTGCTCCCATCTGCCGTGGCTGGCAGTGCCAGAGGAGGACACACACAGGCTGAGGGATGAAGCACTTGAGTGATGACAAGGGAGAACTGAATGCAGGGGGGGGAAAATGACCTGCAACAAATCAAGTGTGGCTGGGTGGATGTGTGTCCCCTTCAGCAGACTCAATCAGCAGAGGGAGGGTGACAGAGATGCTGAAATGGTCAAACAAATAGCTCCATGTCAGGCTGCCTGGGCTCACCATGAGATGGATGGATGGCACTGAGAGCCACTGACCTTAACAACACAGAAAGGAGGGAGTGTTCTGGAAAGCACAGGGATAAACCAAACACACAACAGAAAGATAAGTATCAGCATGAGCTATGATTTGCATGCTAATCCATAAAGCCCAAGGTAAATGAGCAGACAAATGAGGAGTCCAAATGAGAGAAATGTCAGTGCTGCAAATTGTCTCATGCATTGGTGAGTGGTGAACAGACAAACCCCCAAAACTCACCAAAGTCCTCAATCTCTGACTTGCCATTGTGACTTATCTTCAGTCTAAACAACCTTTCACTGGATCTTTTTTCTACCTTACCTCTCATCTCTCAATCACTACACTGAGAACTGATCCTCTCTCTGGTTAATAAATACTCCTTACAGGTCACAGTTTCAAACAGCCACATTCAGATTTTATCTGCACTTGATCTGGGCCCTTCACAGGAGCTTCCACCAACTTCTACAAAATCTCCTTATCTTTTTTTAGTTCTTCACTGCAACGCCTTACAGAAGTCTTTGTGGAAGGGGCAAACTGAGATTACCCATTCTCAGAGTGGTTCATTTTTTTTTTTTTTTTTTGACACATACCTATAGAAATACATCAAACATCTCTCACATTCCCAGGCTCCCAGTGTGGGGAGACCATCTTTCCTTTCAATATTCAATTACAGGTACAACACAGTCCTGTTCCACAGTGAAGGTTCCTATGCATGACAGGCAAACAAACAAGCTGTAGGATTGCAAGGTACAAACCCCAAAGTGCTGACAATTCCTACAACCCCACAGCGATTCCCTTTCCTCACAGAGGGAGCTTAGCACAAAGCCTGGAATGGCAAGATGCCAAAATCCAGCTGCTCAGCACGAAACCATGTTTGCTGCACACTCTGAGCAGCAGCAGTAGCTGTGAAAAATCAGGAGTCAAAAGGCCCAGTCCAGCTGTAAAATACTTAATGAAGAAAAAGGAGGAGGGCACGACTCACCAGGTTAAGGTTATCACCCAACATTAACAAAAACAGGAGCACATCTCTCTCCTGCACTGCTGTACCCTCTCAATGCTCTTCAGCTGCTTTCTCTCCAACTCAGCTTCCCAGCTGATCTCAACAATCTGACTGCAAAACCTGCCTTGATGCAATCATGTTTTTAAAAGCTGCTAATCCCTGTAATGCCTGTTAACAGATCAGTACTGCCCACAGTCCCAATGCCATTTTGGTGTCCAAACTTCTGACCCCGAGTCCCACAGAGGCAGCCAGCTCGCCCAGAGAGGTGTTCAGGTGACACAGGGAACACTAAAAAGCCATGTGTTCTCCCAGGGCACCTCTTCTGCCCACTGACATTTTAAAATAAGCAAAAGTTTTCTTCTGTTGTCAGGCATAAGCTGCTTACTGAAGGCAAACGTGCTTGTTTTCTGTCAAACATTCAAGTTCTGTTGGGGGAAAAGGAAGGAGAGAGGATTATCCAGCCAAGGATGGATAATCACAAATCTTAGGGAAGGCAAGTTTTTGTGAGAAAGGAAGAAAATGTAAACTGGTCTGATAGAAACAGATTTATCTTTTTAAATTACTTCCCCACGGAGCTTCAGATAGGACAGGATTGAACTGTCAACACATGAAACCTATGCTCAAGAGCCTTTCTCAAGGTCTCAGATGTAAAAAAGTCTTGAGATCCCAATTCAGTGTCTCCTAAAATGTGTTTGGGTCTTAAAACCAGCCAAGAAGACACAACAGATTCTGTGAAGAAACATGCAGAGAGCTTAGAAGTGAGATTCCTAAAGGTCTTGCAGATGCACCAGTGTAAAAAAGCCATTAACAGATGTAGCTGAAACCCTGCACACAATTTCACTATGATTTATTTTTTATTCTTTTGAAAGATGCATTTTGGCTTAGGAGTAATGTTTTGATTTCAAGTAAAAAGTAGGTGAATTTTCATTTCTATACCAAATTCTAACTTATTTTTTTATTAGATTTTCATCAAAATGCTCCCACGAGCATGGAGAAAAGAGCAAACAAAATGTGCCATGCACAAATAAATTCTCTCATTCCTTTTTAAAACCAGTTTTCCTCCTGATCTTTCCACTCATCAAGGGTTTACTGCTCTGAGAGACTCCCTGCTCAAATGAAGACTAAACCAAAAGGAGCTGGTTGTAAAATATTAACTTATTCCATTTTTCATCTTTGGGAATCAAACACACATTAATTATCAAAACTCTCTGCCTCTCCCTCCATCAAGTCATTAGCAAAATCCACAGGGAAGAACACCCTGCACAGCCCAATTCCAGCTACAATCACCTATGTATTTATCAACAGCCAATTCTAATTTCATCTGCTGCTCCATGTCAAGTGAGCAAAAAGCCAATAACATCCTCCCAGGGTGGTTATCTGTGGTATCTCCATTTACACCTCGGACACAGCTTCCCCCTCCAGGGAAAAGGAACCCCTCTGACTGTGGCTCCTGGATGTCACTGGATAGAAAATACTGACCTGAACAACAGCACAGTAAGGCAGGACTTAATTCCCAAAATGTCATCTCTCTCCTCCTGAACTGGGTTTGTTTGCTGTATTTATTGTAGCAATGTCTCTTCCTTGTACAGTAACTGCCCTTGCCAGCACAGTGCTTTCCCTGAGGCTACTTTAAATCTCTCTAAAAACCAAACAAGGATCCTTATCTTCATATAAAGTATGTGTGAACAGTTGAGAGCAATACAGAAGAGCTTCAAATTGAGAGAGAGAGAGGTCAATGATGCAATAAGAGCACTTTGTCCCTTTCTATAAAGCAGACCAGAATTCAGTTTTGATCAAAGCTTTGGTGCCTGGCCGTGGAAGGCTCTCCTGGCCCCCATCCAGGGAAATGCTCTCCCAAGTGCCATGGGGCAGCCAAAAGCACAAGTCCAGGGTCGAGCCCTGCATGCCTGACACTCACCTGTCACATCCCCACCAGGATTTGGCACAGCAGGTCATGGATATTGCCCTTGCTCAGGCCAGGGCAGGGCTCTGCAGGCTCTCCTGCCCATCCTGGTGCCCAGGGTCAGCCTGACTGCCCAGGCACCCCTGCCTCCACCTCCACTCCCAACTGCTGAATGGTCAGCAAGAGGCAAATCCAACCCCAAATCCCTCTTGCTGCCGAGCTGTTCATCTTTCCTAACCCTTTTCCCCAGTGCTCAGAACAAAACCCCTGCACCCTGACCCTGGTCCTGCCTGTCATCACTGGATTGATTTGTAGCACAGAGCCTGTTTCACTGTCTTGCTCGTCCTATTTTCTTGGTCACAGTTGGTCACACACCACTCCAGGCTGTTGGCCACTGCCAGAAAGTCTTTTTTTTTTTTTTTTTATAATAACCTCCAGCAAGCTCAGATAAAAACCTGATCGTGATCTTTTTTTCTCCTTATTGAAAAATACTGTATTAAATAAATAAAAACTAAGCAGTAGCTGCTTGGGGAAGATGTGAAGTGCACCCACAACCACTCCCTCATTATCCCTGTTACCGAGGCCAGTGTCACATCCTGAGAGGAGAGAAACTGCAACCTCCAGCAAGTGTCTGAGCACACTGAAAGCAGCAAATCGACCCAGGCTGTGAGAACAAAAGAGAACACACTCAGTGGCATTAGTTCACTGACCACACCATTTTTATTCCCAGTCTTTTACACTATGCAACAGTTGATGGGGATGGATTCTAGCAACAAATGGACACAAACCTTGTGGGGATTCAGTGCCTGCTTGGACACTGCAGGTTAAGCCTTTCCAAGAAGAAGTGAAAAAAAAAATTTTTTTGCGTTCAAATTCCATTTCATGGCACTTCTTTAAGACTGGAAGAAAGAAAAAATTATCCTGACATTTAACTCACAGCCTGGAGGCAGCTAATCAGACAGAGCAGGCGAGCACAGCAGCATCAGGAAAAACATGGGGGAAGGAGGGAGAGCAGTGGGATGGAAGGGCTGCTGCTGGAAACCTGGCTGGGAATGGGATGGACCAGGGTGCAGGGACACAGCACCAGGGTGCTGTGCACAGCAGGGAGTGAGCAACAAAGGGATACTGCCACAGAATAACCCAGCGCAGGGAAAAGAAAAAACTGAAGCACAAAAGGGAATAAATTTGGCTTCCTGGGGTAGGAGATATTCTCTCAAACACAGCGTTAACCAAGAGCAGTTGCATTATATGGCACCCAGTAAATATTTTCCAAGTGATGTGTGAATAATTATCACAGAGGGCATCAAGGAAAACCTCATTGTAAGCACTCATGGGAGGGTGCATCATAAATGCACTTCCTCTTTTTTTTTTTCATCAGTTCTCAGAAAAAACAAGGCCTTTTAGGTACTCCTATTTCAGAATATGGGAGGGGTGTTATTTGTTTCACAAGTAATTTTAAATAATAACAACGCCTCCAAACATTTCTTTAAGCCCTCTCCTTATCTTCTTATTTCAGTTCAGGTCTAAAATTAACTCTGAACTACTAACAGCTTAAATAAATGCAGTGGCATCACCTTGTGATTGAAATCATTGAGTAACAACACATCAAACTCAAGAGTCTCACAGTGCTTTATAACTACACTACAACTACATATTGCAAATACATTCATCTTTATGGGATTTGATCTGTTCTATTAACTTCATCCCAAAAATCACCTGAGCTACCTGACAACTCTGGTAGCTTTTTTCAAGGAGGAGGAATGGATCTTTTAACAACTGCTTTTCTTTCCCATCACTGGGGGATTATGGAGTATTGTTAGAGCTAAACACTGATCAGATGATGCCAGCATCAATACATAGACAAGATATGGTTCTAACATGATATTATAAAAATAATATGTGAAATCCTTTTTTCCATTTCAGAGGGTTCTAAAAATCTAAATCACCAACAGCATGCAGGAGATTGAAACCATTCTAAAATTTAAACCAGCCCATCCAAATTTTGCAGAGGCAGTGATGAGCAGCCCTAGATCTAGAAATTGTTTCTAATCTTTAGTACACGAGGGCTGGAATCCAGTGGCTCATGTAAAGCTCTGCCAAGAGCAGGACCAGAGTCCCTGGCTCAAGGCCTGAAGTCACCAACTCCTTCCTGATAAATGATCTCTGAAATAGCCACCATCAGCAGCAATAGCAGATGCCATTGCTCTTACAGGACTAAACAGCAACAACAACTGAACAGCTGTAGGTGACAGAGCTGTCAGAAATGTGAGCAGAACCAGCAGAGAAGGAATAAATCAACAAGTTGGAGACTTGGATACAGTGTCTGAGAGCTGAAACCTGATGGAGTGCAGCACTTCCTGCTTGATTTTCTATTTTATTCTTCCTTTTAAAATTCATGTGGTGAGAGCGTGAGGTGATAAAAGGCCAAGTATCTGCACTTCAGCCACTTACAGTGAATACAAGTGAAAAATACAGTATTATTGGAAAACCAGAAATATCAAAGAAGTGTGACAGAAGCATGAGATGCTCAGGCCAAGGAGCTTATTCTTCTTTTCCCATTGCTTTATAAAGACATTTGCTGTCTCAATAGATATTCCATTTTGAGTGTCACTCCTTAAAATATGGGAAAGGTCAATTGGATGGGAAAAAACCAACAGACCACCAAAAAAACCCCCCCCATCACAAACAACTCTGTGATTTCAGAAGCACTGTCAGCAAAAAAAGAACCAACATTTCTTTTTCTTCTTCTTCTTCCTGTAAAGCAAAGTTGAGATTAATTTAAGAAAGTTCTAAGCATCATCCACAAGTGTCCAACAAGGCAGTAACAGAAGAGGACATCCATCAGTTCTTCTCGTGCAACTGACAGCAGGACAAGTGGGAGAAGAATTAGGTATCAGAAAAATGAAAGTCTTGTTAACAGTAAGAGTGGTGAAGACGCAGAACAGGCTGTCTAGGGAAGATGAGAAATCAATATCCAAGGTTTAAAAAGAGGTTAGACAGACTGTCAGCTTCTGGAGGTGAGACAGGTACACTTGATCTCACCTAAGAGCCAGGCAACACACTAAGTTATCTCCCAAGGTCTTTCCCACATCAGCATTTCTGAGATTTTTTTAATGATTCAAGCAATTTGTCTCACTTAAGGGACAATTTCATATATGAAAGAACATATTCAATACTAATGTTGGCATATGCTAGCTGATTCTTACCCTCCTCCAGCTCTTTTTTAAATGGAAGACAGTGAGAAATTAGATGGGCTTTATCTGTTTTTACCCCTCTTCCTTTATTTTTCTTTCCTAAGAGCTCCATGCTCTGGGCATTCGTATCCTTCAGTTTTTTTTCCCTCAAAGAATTTTAGGAATAACGAAATATTTTGTGATTCTGCTCCAAGGTCACTACACAACTCACCTTTTTTTGGAAATCATAAGGTGATGTTTTAATCTCGTCCTTCCTTTATTTAGGTGCACAGGGTGCCCCGAGGTCTGTGCTAATTGATACCAGGCCTTTGTTTGCTGCAGAGGAGAAGAATCCACCTGCACCACAACTCCCTGGTGCTCTGAACTAACAGGAATCACTTCTGACTTTCAGAAATTGGACTGGATGATCTTAAAAGGCCTTTTCCAACCTTAATGATTTTAAGTTTATCTAGTAAAATTGTCCCCAACCTGCTCACTGTCTCCTACTGCAGGACAATCCTCCTGACTACCAAGGAACAGGACACCTGACAGTACTGTTCTCCCACAAGACAAAATCCTGTCCTTTACTTGTAGTCTGGGAAGGGATTTTTTGATTACTGAAGGGCTCTGCATTACAAAACAAATTAGAATATCAGCATTTGCCAAAAAATACTGACTTTACGACCTGCAAGCAGAAGAAGCACAAAGCATCTTTTGTGTTGCAAATATCAGCAGATCTTGGCTCGAATAGCTGTGCAGAAAAATTCTGATGGAAAAGACAAATTCATTTTTGGACAAATGACCTCAGCTTGGTGACTTTACAGCACCTCCCAGGGAGCCAAGGCTTGCAGGTGCTGGGCCCGGGGAAGCTCTGCAGTGCAGGCTGGCTCAGGGCAATCATCCCTTAATTCCATAATTGCAAGGTGGGCCAGATTCCCTCAAACCAGAAATTTCAACTTCAAATCCAGTGCTGGTTGAAAAGACTGGAGTTTACTGGTGCTTCAGAAATAGAGTGCAAATTCTTCTTTCTCCCAAAATGTTCCAGGCAAGGAACATTACCAGGACGATTTCTGCTGTGATGGGAGGTGTACTGAGAAAAAAACTGATCTACTTTTTCCAGAACTGCCCATTCCTCACAGATTAAAATCACTAGGTGACATTTTTAATCAGTATTTCTAGATGGTATTGCTAAAATGAGAACATTAGCAAGCTCATTTAAATTTGCAAACTAAACCCGTTTGAACATTACTTGAGCACAAGAAAGTGGCAAAGGCACACGAAGTTAAAAGACTGTGAAGAACAAAAAGCTCCTGGGCACTGCACTACCCTCCCTCTGCTCCCCTTTCTCCCATCTCATTAGAGAACACCAAGGAATAACTCTTTCTATCCCACTCCCATGAAAACTCAGATTAAAATCTCCCCAGTGCAGAGCAAGTACTCCTGGTGCAAAATTAAAGAGAAATTTCCCTTTGGGATTGGAAAGTCCTACATTTTGGAGGGTTTACAGGGGTACCATAGGGCCTTGTCCACACAGAAAAAAATCACACCTTATTTCCAGATAAGCTGGTTAATTTACAAAGAAAAACCACTCAGCATTCCCTGTTGTTTCTAAAGCTTTGTGAAATTAAATGTACATTTTATTCCAGTTAAGTTACACAAGGATGTAAGACAGGAGCAAGGCTGGGGCTCTGACAGTTCAAACTCATCTCACTGCAGATGATCTTGAACTCTGAACAGAACACCTGTACTCTCTAGAAATGCTGCATTCTTAGCTTTTTAAGAAAGGAGGACAGATGTGGGAAATCTGCTACATGAGTTTTAATTGCAACCATTTGTAACCTGCATTTCCCCCAGACACATATCTTATTTTTAAGCAGATATTCCTAATTAAGCAGAGGACTCGGCTGTCACCAGGCCAGCGACTTGCAGAGTCAGGTTATCAACACCATCAAATAACAAAAGTAACCCGAGCTATTGATCCAGAATTAGAGGGCATCACAAACTGCAAGATCCCAGGACCAATTAGGGGACAGGGAGGAAGGATGGGAGACACCAGGGCCACAGCTCTTGCATCTGAACGAGGACTCAGCATGACCCCATCGATGTTTTCCTGGGGAGGGAGGTGGCAGGGTCTGAGATGGGGCATTTACAGCCTCCCAAGCACAGGATGGGAGACCCACTGTGATCTGCTGGTGTGTTCTCACCTAGGGAACCCTGCTGCCTCCCTAAGCTAAACTATTTACCTGGATTGGCACGGAAAGGGAATTAAACACAAGTCCTGTGCATTGCAGGTTACCTTGCTGTGTTACCAGGTCATCATTTCACTCTGAAGATGCCATTCCAGGCTAATAAGGTACTGCATGACTTGCCCAAGTTTTAAGGAAACCTAAAAAAATGCAAAAATTCTTATTTTTGTATTCACTGTGTCTGTCAATCACAAAAGCAAAGCTTTAAGGTAAGGGGGTCCTGAACTATTTGTGGGTTTGCATTAACACATGTCAGCTTATGAGGCACAGTGCAGCAAATGGTTAAAAATCTGAGTACCTCTGGTCATTTGGGGAAAAACACCAGGCTAATGTAGCACTGCCACATCCCCATGGCACTGTTAGGGATGAGGCCCTCATGGTGCTGTAACCCTGTTCTGTGTTTTGGCAGAGGATCAGGGATCCTGCAGCAGGCCCTGTTTTCACAGCACAGACATTCCCAGAACTCAGCCTGCACTTCCAGTCCACCCATCAAATCACATAATACTTTCCATATCTTTAATAATTTTCTTTCCACAGTCTCAGGGTGACGCACAGACACTGGTGAGAGCTTGGCAATAAATCGAAGAGGCAGGTAAATATTAGCATATTATTTGCAAACATTAAGACTGAAGCACTGAGGATCTCTGGTCAGAAAACCAAGCCCTTCTGTCCTTCAGCCCTTTACTTTAATACATCAAAGAGTTACAATGCAAGCAGACAGTGCCAGAAAGCAGGCTGTGAAGCTCAGCTAAATGCTCCTTGAAACTTAAAATGAAAAGCTCACCAGTCTTACGTTGTTTCTGTTAAGCAATGCATGCTGTGGTGCTGGCTCACGGGTGAAACAAATTGCTGTTCTAAGTCTATTAAAAAGGGAAAAAAAAGGCCACCATATGGTGCTGACTGCAGTAGCTCTTAGCAGGTGAAACACATCCAGTGCTGTAGCTACCATACTTAATTATTGTGACAAATTCAGTCATTCAAGGTGGGGATTTTTTTTGTTTGGGTTTATTTTTTTTTGGTTGTTGTTGTTATTTTTAAATAAGTTAATGTGCTATTCCCGCCTAGAAAATAACACTGGGAGAAGAGGCTAGAGGAGGGGAGGAGAAACCACACATCTCACACAGATATTTGTGCCACCCAGAAGCAGGAAGGGGTTCAAGCACAGTTTGGGATACTTAAGGCATCACAATGAAGTAGGAGGATGCAGAATAGAAGGGAGTTTCTCACACAACATCCCTGACCTCCCTCCTGAGAATCTAATGAAGAAACAGCAGCAGTGACACCCCATCCAGCACATCAGAACTGATGGAGATGGTGAAGCCACACAGACCTCTGACACTCTGCTTACACCCCATGAGGAAAATATAAAAATATATATTTACAGAAGTGTTTACAGGAGGATGGTCTCGAGCTTAATACACCCCAGATTATGCAAGAAGTACAGGCACAGTATCTGCCCTTTGATGTGAAAGTGTGCCAGAAAACTCCTGGAACGGCTTCAGCGTGGCTGTTCTGTGACCTCAAGGTGCCTGATGTCTGGTATGGACAAAGAAATAGTCCAAAGAGAGGGATTCCAAAGAGCACTTTGAATACAAACAAGACTCCAGCCCAAGTGGCTCAGAAATCAATTAGCCCCATGCACAGACGAGGCACATTTCCAAGTTATTTGGGATTTAGTGTAAAGTTTTACAGGATACTGCTGGGATCCTGCACAGCAGCACCTGCTCTGCTATTCCCCTCGCTGCAGTTCAGCATCTCACACTCCATGTGTGGCTCACATTTACAAGAATTAGATTAAGTTATTCCAACAATCTGACTTCTTCCTTTAATAACCTGTGTCATTAAGAGCCAAAGACATCCTTTTGTTCAACAGAAGTCCGTGTGTGGCTTCCTCAGTTCTCCATGCCCTGGATCACATATATGTATACCCACAAAATATTCATCTAATTCAAGATTAGGGGCACCAAGAAATGCCCCTCTCCAATTCAAATAATTAAAAAGTCCCTGTGAAAGACCCAGAGGTTTGATTCACTTTTTCCCCCCCCCCCAGGATAAAAACTTCAGGTGAATCCAGCTGATTATATTCATCACAAGCTGAGCCCCTGAGGTTCCCACAGCCTTACAGAGTAGTTGCCTTGATCATTTTACTCCTACAAGTTGTACATTCATTTATTAACATCATCCTAAATCCAAACTCTTTAACATCTTGCAAAGGGGATACACACACGCCCCCATATATAAACACACATTTGAAGCAGTGATTAAGTAATTTCCTTTCCCTTCTAAAAGATCTAATTTAAAATAAAACTTTCACTAGCAGGAACAGCTAAGAACTTACCCACATCCAAACCCAGAGCTTGCATAATTTTATTTCATTATTTTTAAAAATTCTTTCATTACTAGGGGTTGGGTTTTTTCCTTCTCTTCATAAGATCCTACTTAAAACCCTAAGGGAAAAAACCTTTCAATGGTCCTTCCACACTCTCACTAATTTTCTCAAAAAGCCTACAGTAATTTCCCTGAATAGCTTCCAAAATGAATCCCATAAAACAGCTTCTCTCACTGGAACTGTCTTATCTGTGGGTGAGTCAAAGGATCAACTCATTACAGGGCTTATTTATAAAAAAAAAAACAAAAACCCACCACCCAGGCAAAAAAATGTTTGTCATCTTAAATTCATAAACACACATTTTAAACTGTGCATATCCTGAGCTGCAGGCACCTTTCTGTGAGTTCAAAATTTTCCAAAACCAACACTCTATGCAGCCACAGCAGCTCCTCCTCATCCCAGAAAAGCAAACCTGACCAGGGGAAAATTCGAAAAGCAATGAAATCCAACCTTGCCAAAAATACCATTTGATGTTGGGTGGCAGGGAGGCACCTCCAGGGCAGCCCAGGGCTCCTGGGAAGGTCAGCAGAGCCCGGGCAGAGCTCGGTGTGTGCTGAGAGCTCCGAGCACACACAGCACACCTGGGCAGGCTCTGCAGCCAAACTGGGCCAGCAGGAGCCTCTCCCTGCTCCAGTCACATCCCAGCACTGTCCCAGCTGCCAAAGCCCAGGTGACAAACAGAATAAGACATTTCTGATCAATACCTGAAAATAGGGGGCACCGGGAAGCTTTGGTTAAGGTTGTCCTGCGACGTTAATTCTATAACCCAGATTATGAGCTACTTCTCTTGTACCAATTAAATTTCAGTATTTATCAAACTATTTAGCTATGTTTGGTATGGTAACCAAATGGTTTGAATCAAATTTGAATTCCCAAACCAGCTTAGCTATTTAACATATATTGTGGGCACACCTTTCAAACCATGAATTCCACGGAACACAAAACAAGGCTCTAAAAGCACTGCTCACTCTTAGGTGCAAAGGCTGATAAATTATCGTGAACTTGTGAAAGGCAGCTGAAGTTCTGTGAAAAATCAGTGTCATCACCTGGTCACAGACACCCAGAGGGGGCTGAGTAACAGAATGAAGGTGTCACCTCCAGGCCTCTGCAGTGTGATGATGTGTGAGATGCTTTGCTCCTCAGAGCTCTCTCACCACAGCCTTGCCCATAACCTTCCCTCAGCACAGAGCACTGGGGACATGACCAGCATTGTTGTGTCTCCTAAGATCTTCATGGAAAACAGAGGCCAAGCCTCAAAACAACAGAATAAAACAAATGTGTCACCCAAGTGAGCAAAACCAACACCTAAAGCAACTGTGGGATGAGATTGAATCCTGCACACACCTCTTTCACAGCCAGCTGGTCTCCCCCACACCTGGGAAATACAAGATTGAGAACTTCATCCTAAATTAAAACATTTAGACAGCTCAAAAACTCATTAAATTAACCACCACTCCTGTCTTTACTATAAAGGACGTAACCTTACACTCTTTGACCACAAACAACTCGGCCTCTTAAAAACTTACTACAGGGAAATGCATTATTAAATCAGATCTGAGCACGGCTCAGAATCTCAGCTCTCTTTGTTCCAGGATGCTGCAAGGATCAATCTGGGCAGGGGCTGGAGGGAGAGTGTTCTGAGCAAGCTGGATGTACTGATTTCTTGTAAATACCATAAAAATGAACACTTGGCCATAATCTATGAATTGGATATAAAGAGAGAAAATAACTCTTACAGAAATGAGTGCTTTTAAGTGCTTCTTGAGCATCAAATGGGAGAAAACATTTATGAATTTTCCATCATGGTGTGAAGCATCGTGTCAGGCAGGATCAACCCCATAAAATTTTGTGACAATACATGTAAATGGTTTTAACATTCTCAGTCCCTCCAAAGTGAGAGCAAAGACTACTCAAGCCATCTGAGAGTTCACAATTGGAATGGGGTCTTTTGAAGAGATTATCTGCAGACTAATCATATATTTTCTCATGGAAGCATTCAACAATTTGAAGTACCATATTCACCCTGCACATTTTGCCTTCCACAATTACCTCTGAAAGAGCCACTGAAAAATTATACACTGCATAGACAAGCATGTATTTAAATGGTATGCATGTCTAACAGAAATAGATTATTTTCAAGGGGTCCTAAACCCAGCTTTTCCATTTGTTCATGCAACTGCATGCAATAATAATTTATGTATAAGAATCTCTGCATTTCAATCAGATACACACAACTGACAGGCCTTTCTGTTTGCTCATTTTTGCATCTTTCTAGAAAAAAAAACCTATAAAAATAAATAGATTTTAAAGGTATTACTTTGGGCATTTTTTTAAATCACACACACATGCATTTGTGCACACACAACCTCTTTGTTCAGGACTCAAAGAATCAGTCCTGCAAATCTTGCTGAAAGTGATAAAAAGAAACTAAGAGACCAAGAAACAAACATAAAATAACACTGGTTTGATACTTAGATCCACCCAAAAGAAAAACCTACTTGTCGTCACAGGAAATTTTCCTCATTTCTTGTTTAAAAAAAAAAATAAATCCTGCTTTGTATCCAAAGGTAAAGAAGACAAAGAATGAAAGTTGTTAGGGTTTCTTTAGTAGGAAATGTTCAGGCAAGATGCAGAGGAAGCTGCTGGGCTCCTGCTTATTCCAGAGCTCAGCCATTCCATGAGCTGTGTTAGGAGCAGAGAGCTCTCCTCTGCTTTTGTTTGCTCCTAAAGAACTCCCAGGTGTGAACACTCCACTGCAAAAACATTGGGGCAACAGGAAAAACCTGGAGGTGCATCCTTCTGTCTTTGTCACACCTGAAAATCTCCAGATTGGGCAGCAATAAATTGGTATCACTTCAACTGAAACAAAAGGGTTTCAATTCACTGCAGCCCTGCTTGGTACAAGGAGCCTGAGAGAGACCTGCACCAAGCCAAACCCCAGGAACCACATCCTGAAACTGCAGAAAACCCAGGAACCACAGCCCTGCACCAAGCCAAACCCCAGGAACCACATCCTGAACCTGCAAAAACCCAGGAATCTAAGTCCGCC